>JBBYHQ010305361.1:0-43583 GCA_038382645.1 Spergularia azorica | reverse complement strand
GGGGTGACGTGCACCCCATAAGGTTGAATAAGTTCAAATTCGACCCATTTTGTTTAACATTTATTTTTTGAGCCCTAATTCGAAAAAATGTTCGGAAAAAGAAGTGTCCAATTTTAGAATTTTACCTCTGAACCCCAAATAGGCAAGTATCCGACTAGGAGAGTGTCCAACTGTCCATAGCATTTCTCGTATTCGAAAATCAAAGAGTAACATAACATTGCCCGTATCCGAAGAAATAAAAGTCGATTTTAGAAGTGTCGCGTACACCTAACAACTATTTTTTTACCAACGGAATGATTGAATGAACGATGACTAATTTCAAGAGTTTATTATAGACCACCGTATAAGTCGTACGATCATGGCTTTACTATCTTTAATGAGTACATGAGATCAGATAACAATGACACCACAAACTTGCAACGTTTTATTCACATCAACAAAATTCACCATAGTACATGACAATGTGTGAGAATATGCCTCCTATTTTACAAAGATACAAACATCACAGATGATTTAACTGTAAACGCCACCCATTTCTTGAAGGGAGCTGCAACTCTAAACAACTATGAACAAAGTTGCAACTTGGAGAATAAAAAAGACTGTAACTTGGAACTACAAAGGTTAAAACTTCAGAGTAAATCCCAGTGTAGCAGTATCACACTAATAGTACGGATGCCTAAAAGGAAACTTTGCTTTCTTTCTAGCAGCAGCGTTACGCCTAACAATCTTCCACATGACAGCAGCGCGAATCTTGCACCAGCCAGCCCTGGGTGATCCACTGCCTGAAAAGTTCACACCATAATCAGGGGTGTGAAATGGAATACCACAGTGAGCAGCAGGGTTCAAATTCGCAAACAGGTCATCAAATTGCCCCCATGTTGCAGCCAGAGGGTACATTGACGCGGTCTGAGGATCTGACAGCTCCACAAAAGGACTGATGTTGTGTGCAAATGTCGTAGCTGGACTGTTTAAGAGCCAGTTACAGCCTCCATCAGAGGGTACAGTAGAGGAATTGCCCATCATGAAGGCAGCTTGAGAGAATCCTTGGATTGGTACTGTTTGGTTAGTCTGAGATGTCGAATCATCTTCTTGTAGATAGCCTTCTTCACCTGTACAGGGGTATGATGCCGTGTCTGACAGATTGAAATCCAACTGTTTCTCTGGTTCATCTGCATTCACATGGTAAAAGTGATCAGAATTAGATGAATGAAATGTCTGCTAACTCGAAAACTGCATACAGAAACACTGAGCAACCTGTGCATACATTTCCGACTCAACAATCACTTGTTGATAATGCATATCACTCAGGCAACTTGCAGACAGTTTCAAAAATATCAGTACTTTTTATGAAATGCAATCTCACTCAGATACAATTATACTTGACCACTCGGGCGCTAATCCTTGGAAGAAACTACAAGCATACAGAGACAAGCAACCATCTAAAGCTAACCCCATTTGCAATCAGTAGCTGTATGTTCTGTACCTTGATCTAAAATTGAGAAACCATCATGTTGTAAATTCAGCTGTGGACTAGAAAATGGGATGCTATTCTCAGGAGTCGGTAGCTCGAGAGGAGAAATGACTGATGAGCTGTGAACTGGAATGAGCTGACTTGGATTCAAATATGCGGACTGCTTCAGCTTTTCCACCACATCCTGGCAGAGAAGGTAAAACTCAGTCAGCTGAAAGTATGGCTATGATTGTACAAGGAGAACGAAATAGCTACATGTGGAACTTCTTTAAGAAGTAACTTGTGGCAGCAGGACTCAAAAGTGTTCCATCTGATGGGATTGAACTAACCTTTTGGTGGGAATCAAGAGAATCCACTGACTGATAATCCAGGCCAGCAAACTTCACAGCAGTTGCTTTGTAGACACAGTTGAACAGGAGCTCAACGCTCCCAGCTTCATCAGAGTAACGATAGTAAGTGTTGTCGAGATGACATTCATTAGCATGCCTCACCATTGTGTCCCATGCCCTATTAGCAACACCTTTTCCAAGCACCTGCAAAATTGCCAAAAGGTCATTAGCAAACTGAAAAGGCGAAAACTTATATAGTCCAAGGAGTCTCTTGCCAGTAGTAAAGAAATCATTTTCTTACATGCCGAAGGGATGAGGAGTTCATGTGGTAATGCATCAGGAAATCCTTCACAGTCTTGATCCTATGTGACTCCAGTTTCTTATGTGATGCTCCTTGTTTCGATATCTTCTTCAAGCGCCAAACTGGATCATCCAAGGAAGGTCTACTGTGCTTTTGATAGGCTGCAAGTAAGATCGCAAATCATGCTTAAAACATGAGAAGACGGCTAAGGGAAAGATGCAGAGCAACACAGCATGTAAAACCCAGAGAAATTACCTTCCCCACGATGATCCAAGACCACGAAAGCCTCACTAACAGCTTCCTTGATGCCAGTTCCAATTGAAGCACCAGATACTGCTCGAACTCCCAACTTGAACTTTCTACTCCTTATCCAGCTTGAATTGTCAGTGAAGATAACATTGTCAAGTGAACCAACACCATTGACAAGAACAGTCGAAAGTTCTCCAATCAACAATGGGCGTTTACCCTCTCTTTCATGCACAATGTTGTCATTAAACTCACTTTCAGTCCAATGTTCCCGGCCATTCGCTACAAAATCACCATTAATAACAACAATCTCCACCTTCATTGAGGAAAACAGACCAGTACGGATCACATTCTTCGAGTTTGCATCAATTAGCTGCACTTGAAGAGGAGCATGCTCCGCATCTTCTACCCTACTGTTTGTAAACAGAGTAGATGGCAATTTTTTGATAAATTGTAGCTGCAATCCTCTTAAGGGAAAAGGCTCAGGCTGGTGAACAAGAGAGCGTCTGCAACAAGCAATCAAGAAAAAACCATCAGTCAATCACTCATATATAATTCCAAATATTGCAAGGTAAGTGGTCGGGGGTCAGATGTACACAACCTTTTTTAAACACCCATGATGAGAGATTGCTAAGATGATCAAGAAAAACAGAACTAACCTTGGAGACGCCTGAAGACGAGAACCAATATGTTGTTCCAGCTCCTCTTTCACCTGTTCATAGATGTATAGTACAATTAATCAGCATTGAACTATGGATGAAATCACATGTCGAATCAGAATTGTACTCAAACAAATACCACAATCATAAAAAATCAAAAACAAACATCAAAAGAAATCATACCACTCTGCGTAAGGTAGGTTCAAGTATTATGGCAATTTTTGATGCAATTTCTTGCAGAGAAACTTCTTTCATAACATACTTGACAGCTCTGCAAAAGCCACAAGACTAAATCAACACGGAGTATAAACGATTCCGAAGAAAAGCAACCATTGACACCACAAACAAACGACAAGTTTTTGGTAAGACAATCCTCGAGATAAAACTTACACGTTTATGGGGTAATTCTAAGGAGTAAAACTTCACAATTTACACTACACCCCGAAATTTTTTCAATCTTTACCACGTCTTACCATAAGAACAAAATCCAACACGAAACAAAATGCGACATATAAGTCACAAAAAAATCATACACTCACTTTTGAAACTTCTGTGGCGGGCTACGAGAGTAATCAGACGATGGTGATGATTTATCACTCCCTTCTTCCTCACCAAGGTACCTCTTGAATACCATCACCGTGAACCACAATGTTTCTTAATTACAATTAAGATAATTATTAAGAAGAGGAGTAACCAAAAACTGCTCATACATTCAAGTTTTTATAGTCATACAAGGGCCAAACAGTCCCTAATGAAAGCGCGTAGAAGCTTCATTATAAAATTTGTACTCTTATCAAAGTTGTGAACATTTCTAGTTAAAAGTCAAGCACAAGAATTCTTTTTAAAAGTTTCTCATGTACAAATGTAACTGAAAACGAAATGTACTCTACCGTTATACCAGTACTCAACATGGCTACATACTGCATAATTTATGATTAATTCGTCGTGATTACGTTCTAAACAAGGTAAGTAATGATAATTAACTAATCATAGTAGACTGCACTAGTTAAGCGTAAGATTTGACATAATTAAAGTACACAATCTGGAAGACGAGTAAACAACAACTAGAGTAATTAAATATCGAGAGAGGTACACAGATACTTGACCAAGTGAAGCGCGTTTGAATCTTGAAAAGAAATTAATCAGCAGTCACTAGTCATCATGGTCACCATTTTATAGGAGTAAATTATCACCAAATACTATGGAACGAATAGTATGGGTATGTGGAGTATACATGACATGCAGCTTTACTAATATAAGGGTCGGATCAAGTTGCGCATTTTGTAGGTAAAGATAAAAGGTTGAAATGGAAAGAGTATACACTCACGTAAGAAAATGGAACATCAGTCGATGACATACAACTTCGATATCATCATTTCACATAATTCGTGTTAAATGTTAATTAATAAAGACGATTCTCAAATTGAATTTTATCTAGAGACACTATTTCGGCTTTCAAACACAAGATCGAACAACACATGCTCAAAATTGGTAAATTTGAGCAAGCAAAGAAGTTCAACGGCATTTGTCCATTTCCAAAATCTATGAAAAAAATGCAATTATGCACAAAGTCTGATACGAACTAATGAGACAATAATACAGATATCAATGCTCAGTCACTATTAAACTCATTAACTCATGTGAACGCTGTATATGAAAACATAAATTTTTAAGCATAGATGTTGGTAAGTTGAGAATCAAAAACCTAACTATTTAGATTCTAAATTATTATGGGTAATAAAACTAAACTGAATTACTTAAAAACATGATTACGAAAGCCTATAGCTACCAGGTACCAACTTATACGTCTCTTCTATTATAGTAATAATCTAACAGCATAATACAAGTCAACTCTAAAAAAGAAAACAACTTCCATGCATACATGCATGAGTACTCTAGACGAAAAGGGCAAAAGGCATGTACCTTTTAGGCTTTGTCTTGTAATAATCCTATCCAAGCTAACCTTGTTTGATTTGCGCCATGCGAGTCAGTCCAAATTCAAGTCATGTAAGATCACATAAAGTAATTAATACAACTACAATAGTATATTTACATACGGCTCAAACTCAAGTACTCTAATCAAGTTATTATGGTAGGCCGTGACTTATAACAATGGATAGAAAATTAGAAATAAGGGAAGTCCACGAACACATTTTTAAGCAAAATGTTGCAAGTGACCTTACAGTTAATGGAATAATGGGTCGTTCCAAGACTCAAATTTTGTGCATAACTACCTATCTTGTCACGCGTCCAAAGTCCAACGACTGGAGTGTGACAAAAACTATCTAATCCAAGTATAATTGCTTATTGATTAGCTAGTCAGAATATAATATGATTTTAATTCTTTAGAGTTTTACATTTTGCATAGGACGTATTTTGACTATTTGGTGAAAACATTATGATCCATTGATCCTATTTCAGCTAATCCCACATTTAACCATGACAATGCTTACACATTAGATCTTAGAATTTACGGAGTACATAACATAAACTTGGCTAATGAAAAATTTCACTAGAACGGTATAATGACCAACCACATGCAATCCTAGAGATCGTGGAAGTAATTATAGTCGTAAAGCACAAGCACGTACAAAAGGGCAGAAGTAGAAACAAATCGGTGAAAATTAAGATCAAAGTATTTTCCGCTTTTCGTTATTTAGATACGCTCATCTAAACATTACTAGTTATGAGGTCTCATACAGTCATACTCCTATCCTAGACTTCACATAAGGCCCCTAAACCATATGCGGGTTTGTTGAAACGGTCATGGTTTTGAAAGGTTAGAAAAGCATAGAATATTCATAGTGGAGCGATTAAATGATAAACATGTTGCGTGATCAATAAAGAACCAAAAAAAGGGTTGTAGGAGAAGGATATGAAAAGGGGGGGAATTATTGGCTATTTTCAGGAGAACATTTCAACATACACGTACAACAATTACAAGAAATGAAGAAACATACTGTTCAAGTCATACTCACCAAAAAAATGTGGACAGAAAAAAAGAGGAAGTAAAACCGTGAGGAAGATAGGTAGAATTTTCAGTGTACTAACCAAGGTGTTTCCTCATACATTGATTTGGGATTTTGATAAAACGATAAGCAAGCTTGAATTAGTGCACGTCTTATGTTCCATTTTGTGTACCCATTAATAGTCCACATCAATTAGTCAATTACGCAAATCAGATTGACCTGTGTGGTACGGTACACTTGAAAGGGTACACAAAATGGAGACATAACAGATTTGTGCGTATTTGATCAATGTGGTACACTAGTGACTAGAGGCCTAATTAACGTACGCATAATGGGACAGAAGATCGACATAACATAAAAAAACTATAAACCCACCGAACTCCGAAAATAATGAAGGACCGAAAGTACGAAATGAAGGTATTATTCAAGAGAAAAGTATATCAACAGAAATTAGTCTTGAATTCCACAGGAAAGTCAAATGTCAATGGAAATACTACGTAGTACGTACTAAAACATTTATGGTGAAAATGAAAAGAAAACAAAAGGAGAAGTGAGAAACATCTCTGACCACAATTTTACAGTAGTTGTCATTTTCTTTGTCTCCACGAAACTCCACATCTTTTTCCAAATTAAGGGGGCTTTGATTTTCTTGTCTGGTGGAAAATTGGAAATAACCAAGGAATTGTTGCAGTTTCAATCGATGCTGGGAAATTTAGGTGTTTGGGAGCTTGAGATTGAAGTTTCAACCCCATTTCTGAGGTTTTACCACGTTACATCCACAAGAAACTAGACACAAATTTGACCATAACTTTGGCAAAGTGCAAATTACTTTAATGTCGTTAGAGCAATAGCAATGGAAGAATTCACAATTGAGTTTTTTTCATGCCACATCATTTTTTGACAATCTCAATATATAAGAACTTAACCCATAATGGAAAAACTCTATATTTCTTTTTCTTACCATGTCTTTCTCTCTCCTTGGTTTCCGCAATAACTAGGTTCTTAAATAAGAACTCAGTTCTTATTTTTGGCATCACACAATGGAAGAACTTGCATTTTTGGGTTTTTATTTAAGAACTCAAGACACAAGAACAACCATTGCAAATGCTCTTAGACGATCGGCCAATGGAAAGTTTCTGTCTATAACAACTTACCGCAAGACGTAATTTCGTTGGCAGGTTATCTTTAACATAGGCTAGTCATAAACTCATAATGAGACACGTCAAATGGAATAATCCATGTCATATTCTCTCTAGCGCACATATATGAACCTGGCGTGAATTAGTTCAATTGATGTGTGGCGATATCAAATTACATCCAAGTTTGATTATGTTTCTCCTTTAATTATTGCATTTCTTAGGATAAACAATAAATCATTAGCCCTAACAAAACATGTGCCACAATGTCATACACAAGTTCTCGTTAGTCCGAACCATAATACTAATGGTGTACTCCGTACTACTCTGATCATCTCATGTACGAGTCATTATATGATTGATTGCTTACTTGCTTTACATATTTGTATACCTTGCATACACATGTACACATGATAAAATGAGAATAATTAGATTAATTAGCTAAAACAATTAAGCAATGGAGTACTTCATAAATTCATGAAATTGTCTCTACACAAAGTTCGAATCTCATTTCCCTAATCCACAATTTTTTTTCCTATAATTTTTGTAATACACCTTCTTTAGTGAAATATTTTCCTTTGTTTGTATCCCCCAACACTACCTTTTACTTCCTTCGTTCTTTCCATTTCTTATAAAATTTGGTTTGAATTTCTCACATATTCAAACAAAAATGTCACTCCGTAGCAAATAAAATAAACAAAACAAGTACTCCGTATAACACTTCGTCATTTCATGTGTGTGTGAAACACTACTCAAGTTGATTTTCAATTAATCACTTAGAAGAGATCAAGTTTCAAGTCATTGATCATCAAAGCACGTGATTTTTTTCAATATCCTTTTCCGTACTCATTACGATCATCGTTTCGACACGTTTACGTAAAAAAGACAAAAACTTTAACAAGAGTGGTAAGAAGGACTATTCCACAAACAGAATAAACCTCAGTATCCTCCTCCAAATCAGATCAAACACAACAAATCAGATGACAGTTAAAACCTAACTTTCAAAATCCCCAAAAACACACACACTCATCATCATCATCATCCCTAAAACCCCCAAAAAAACCATGGCAACATCTCTTAAACCCTCAAATCTTTTCGCTTCAATTGACATGGGAACCAACTCATTCAAGCTTCTAATCATCCACTTCGACCCCACCATATCAAAATTCACCACCGTCCGCCACCACTCCGCCGCCGTCGTCCTCGGCCGGACCACCTCATCCTCGCCGCTCATCTCCCCGGAATCCCAATTCCGCGCAATCGAGGCGCTTACGGAATTCCAATCCATCTTACGGTCCCACAACATCCGGCGGACACGTGTCGTCGGAACTTCAGCTCTCCGGGAGGCCGGAAACCAGGGAGAATTCATAAATGAGGTGAGAGAAAAAATGGGTTGTGATGATATTGATGTGAATGTGATATCTGGTGTTGAAGAAGCTAGGTTGATTTATGTTGGTGTGCTTCAATTTTTGCCAGTTTATGATAAAAAGGTGCTAACTTTGGATATTGGAGGTGGGTCCACTGAGTTTGTGATTGGGGAATTTGGGAATGTTTTGTATGGCGTATCATTGAAGTTAGGGCATGTGACATTGACCCAGAAATTTGGGGGAGGTGATTTGGTGGGATTGATGAGGGGTTATGTTATTGAGCAAATTTTAGCATCTGGGTTGGTTGAGAACGTGAAAGATTTGGGGTTTGAGGTTGTAATTGGATCGTCTGGGACGGTTCGGGCTATCGAGAAGGCGATTTGGGGTGGGTATGGGTGTGATGGGAGGGAGGAGGGTAAGAGGAGGAAATGGTGGTGGTTTAGTAGGGTGGAGTTGAGGGTTTTTGTTGAGAGATTGTGCAAGGGGTTGGGTGATGAGGGAGAGAAGGTTAGGAGGGACGGGTTTTTTGGGAGACGGTCCGAGTTTATTGTGGCTGGGGCAGTGATTTTGGATGTGGTTTTGGAATTGCTTGGGATTAGTGAGATGAGGGTTTCTGCGTATGGTTTGGGAGAGGGTGTAGTGGCTGAAATGGCGTCTGAGGCGTTTCCTGGATGTGATTTGAATGGCAATGTACGATGGAAATCGGTAATGAGGCTTGCAATGAGATTTAATGGAAGGGATAGGATGAAGAGTTGTGTTCAGTGTGGTGGCATTGCCAAGGTATTCTGCTTAGACTTGTTTGAGACTTTAAGTACATAGGAATGGTAATCTAATTTTGTTTTGTTTACTGAATGATTTTGATAGGTGATGTTTGAAGGTTTAAAAGAGTACAGCAATGTTGCTGGAATACATATTACTGGGGTCTGCCTCGAGGAGAAGGATCTTGAATATCTTCAGTCTGCGTGTATGCTTTACAATATTGGTCTCTACTATGGGAAAGAGGACTATCATAAGCGATCCGGTAGTATCATTATGGTAGGCTATCTAATCCTTCTGGTGGTCAGTCCATCTTTGTGTTTCCTTATATTCGTAAGTAATGAAGTTATAGTACCAACTACTGAATGGTATTTGCCTATTCTGAAGGAGGTCTTAGGAACACAGAAGAAACAATTGCTTTTGAGTCCTCTTTTAGCTTTGAGATGTGTCGTCGTTGTTGCACAATTTGAAGTGAAATAAATAGCTGTGCTATATGATAATGGTGAAACCTTTCGTTGGATTTTGACAGTGCTTTTAGTTTTAGTGGAATGGTGCCTTTGGGAATGATCTATGACATTGTGAAAGAAAAAGAAGTGTTAGCTTTGTCACTTATGGGTGTTTCTCTGTATCTGCAATACAATGTGCTTGTGCGCCCCTGCTTAGTACATCCTTTAAACAACAAACAGAGTCATATGTTTTTATAATGGTCACAAATGTATGGAAAAAGACGCAGTAATCCGAGAATATTCCATGTCAGTTATGGATTAATTGGGTACTTGACGTTACTTGTGATCATAAATGACCTTGTGTAAAATGATTTTGGGTTAGCAGATATTGCGTAGGCGGCTTTGACATATATCTTGTTTGTTGGACCGTTTGGCAGGAACATGGCCAACTAGATGGTTACACAGCTGAGGAGATAGAGGTAATCTGGACGGGATTGTCTTCTTTTTCTATTGAGCTTTTTTATGCTGTAATGGTGGTCATGTTTTAATGTTTTCTGCAGGTGATTGCACAACTTGCTAGACATCACAGGAAAAAGTTTCCAGACTTTCAACATACTTCCCTTCAGGGATTTTTAGGAGAGGTATAGCTAATATGTGCAACTTAGTGGTTCCGCAGTGTTGACTTGTTTAGTGATTCTCTTCTGCTGTTCTGTAATCTTGTTTCTTGCACTTGGGGTGAAACAGAAATTCGGAATTCTTTGCTGCATTCTACGTATATCCGTCATTATTGAGAAGGAGAAAATGTTGAAGCATAAAGAAATCAACTTTCTTCATGTTCATGAAGGATTTGTATTGGTAAGTTTGTCAATATCCTGTCACATTGTGTACAAAATTTAGTGGTAGACAGAACAATCAGCTAATGTGTGGAATTTTTTAGGACAAAAGACCAAATAAAGACATTATAGATAGAGTGACAAAATCTATGAAAGCTATCCACCTACAATGGTTTAATATATCAACTAAAAGAGGAAATAAGTACCTTTTTTGAGTTGTAAACGCTAAAAGAGGAAGTAATGTGCGTGAGCGTCTGAGGGATTAATTGCTCAGAGGTGTAGAGTAATGTGCTATGTGCCTGTGCGTCGGAGGGATTAATGGCTCAGAGATGTAGAGTAACTTTGTGAACTATGATTATGGAGACTTCCTACTTGCATTTTGTATTCTTCTGGGTGTTCTTGACTTTGGTGTTCAGGCGTTGGTTGAGAAGGAGGGCCGTCAACTGCTTTCTGGTTTACAGAAGCAAATTGCAGATAAAATTCAGCAGAAAATAGCTAAAGAAGTAGAACACTTGAATGTGGTAAGCACTTTTGCTATAGTTGGATTTGTGTGTGAGAAGTGAGAACTATCAATTTCATATTCTAACGGTTTCCTTGAATATTTAGGTCTTTCATAAGAAAATTTTGGTTGTAGCTCAGAGAAGCTGCTTGGAGTCATGTGCTAAAGTTTAAACAACTCTGTTTATACAGGCAAGTCTTATGAAAACTCCTTACATCTGACTAATAGTAATGACTTACCATAATGAGCCTAGACATGGATACATATCATGAGCTAGTTTTCTACATAATCTGGGACTCGTAGAAGCTACATTATCTGATTAGATGTATAGTGAGCGAATTGGGAAGTAGTTGACATAAAAGTGCAATTTTTTTTCCATCATCTTCTAAAATATCATCGTCAGATCATTGTCTTACTCCATGCTATGGCTATGACATCCCATCAGGTTTTATCAGACATTGAGACATGAGGTTTTCCATTACATTTTGTCCTCATCATCATGGTATTGTTATAATCGGTTTGACTCTGCTAAAGAAAGACTTTTCTCACAGGTTAGCTTCTTCTTGAACTTTTAAGTTTTGAGCACTGAATCTGTATCTGGTTTAAAAGAGATATGAGACTTAAGTTCTTAGTAAATCTATCTTCCGTGGAAGAGTTTTATTACATCAACGTATATCTCATCAAATATATATCGTAAATGTATAATTATTATTGTTATACCAAAATTGCCATGCTACAAAAACGGCTCAAACTTTTGTAGAAACACCTAGAGTTAATCTTATGGGTCTTAGAAAAATATTAGAGCTAAAAACCTTGGTAGGTCACATAATTAGCAAAAAATGTGCGCTGGGATCAATTGTGACGTGTGCTTAAGGGGCTTATAGAACTTCCATAACAGAGGAATAGGTCCTCATATCCAACAGGGGTACTCAAATGATGTACATATTAAAATTTTGAAAAGATTTGGCTACTTTAAAACAATTGGTTAAAAATTGCCTAGTAGATAATCCACTGTTTTGTCCCAGAATGGTCCGAAAATAATAAAGGCTTAAAATTTTGTGGAAGCCCTTATGGGTTATATTATGGGGTTTAGCAAAAGCCTAGAGACAAAAACCTATGCTAGGTTCCAAGAATCGGCAAAAATCGCAATCTGAATGGATGACATATTCATGTGTGCCGAAAGTGCTTAAACCCTCATATCCAATAAAGGTACTCCAAGACTGTCCATGGTTAAGTTTTAAGAACACCTGGCTACTTTCAAAAATATGGTCAAAATTGGCCAAATCGAAGTATATAATCCACGTTTTTTGGCCCGGCAACAGAAGTTGATCAAACTTTTTTGGAAAGTCTTAGGGGTCATATTATCAATTTTAACAAAAGATTAGAGACAAAAACCCATGGTACGCGCCCAAAATCGGCAAAAACTGCACGTTAGCCCTAATGGGTGACGTCTGTCGAAAGGGCTAAAAGAACTCCCTTAACAAAGGTACCAGCCTTCATATCCAAAAAGGATACTCTAAGGCTATCCACAGTAAAGTTTCGATAAAATTCGCGACTTTCAAATAATCGGTCATAATTGCCAACATTGCACTATATAATACACATATTTTTACGTAGAATGGCCACGAATAAAAACTTCTCAATTTTTTTATTCAATCCCCGAGTGGTCATATTATGGATATTAGCAAAATATTAGAGCCGAAAAGCTTAGGTAAATCCCAAACCGCCAAAAAACGCTTAAATAGACTCAACATGTGACGTGTGACTAAAGGGCTTAAAGTACTTCCCAAATAAAGGGACAAGTCCTCATATCCAACAAGAGCACACCTAATCTGTCCATGGTAATGTTTTTTAGAACATTTGGTTATTTCCAAAAATTGCTTAGAATTCGTCAAAACCAAAGTATATAATCCACGGACTTGGGGCCAAAAATGACCCCCATAACAAAAACGGCTCAAGCTAGTTTGTTAAAGCCCCTAGGGATCATATTATGTGTTGAACAAAAACTAAGGACAAAAACCTTTGGTAAATCCCAAAATCGGCAAAAAGCGCAGGCTACCCTAAACGGATGGCATCTACAGAAATGCCTCAAAAAAACATCCATGCTTGAGCCGACACCCAAACTAGTCGTACATCAAAAGGTGTAATTTGCCACCCCCTATTTTGAGTTGCTATTCCCTGAACTGCTTGCTTGCTTGCAAGTTGCTGTCTAATTTCTTTAATGAGCCTTGAACCCCATCGACCTACATTTTGAAAATGTATTATTGGCCATGCGGAAAATGCTTATGTGGATCATATCGATTCTTAAAATGGTTTTTAACTATAGCTATTTTGGTTGGCAAATGTTTTTTACTCCATATAACAGCAGATGATCACGGTTACTAGATGACTATTCATGTTAGCCGACCCCAAATCATTTTGGGAATAAGGCTTGGTTGTTGTTTATAACAATAGATGATCTCAAGAGACCAGATAATTCCGTAGACTTTTGCTTGTATCTTTCAAAATGATGTCTTCAACCCGTGTTCCATGAACTTTTTAAGCTTTGCAAGTTTTTCAGAGATGTTGATGCTCAAGTATATGGTCTATGGAGATTTTATATTCTCATGCTTGCCTGCACTTTGAGCTGTTGAGACCAATGAACTAAAACACGGTCTCTGAATTTCACCCATGTTTTGCAGATACAGTGATCGAAATTTAGAGATTTATGACACGCCAATTCTCTCTGTTATATACTGAAGTCCGAAGATGGATAAGACATTGGAGATAGTCATAAAGGTCTGACACCTTCACAATGAAGAGGATGCGACAATAGTTTTCTCCATGATTTGTTCTTTGTTTTTACCTGGCCTCTTGCAAGGGAAGATTGTGGTCATTGCCAAACCAAGATTCTCAGCAGCTCGATCATGTGTAGAGTCGTGGACAAAATCCTTGCATATATGAAAGCTTGAACCAAATGAGAACTTCCATGGAATGAAGTATAGAACAATAGTCAGTAGACAAATACTTGCAAATATAAAAGCTTGAACCTGCTTCAAACAGAAGTTGTGTACATCACAAAGATTCGACAACAGGTATGGTGGTCTAGTTCTGCACCTTTTTTTTCTCTCTTTGTCAAGGGGGGCTACTTATGTACTTGTGTATTGCATCATGTTGACATGTACTATGTACTTATCGTTGAGTAGCACTGTAGCAGGTCTAAAAAATGATTTCAGCTGATTATTCGGAGCCAGAGCTCGTCGCCTGCAAGTGCTGTCGGACCTGCAAAGTAGAACCCCAAGGCTCGTGATACATCGGATATTCGGATCGCATTCTATTTCTTCATGAAGAAAAAGTTTCTAGAGAGTCATTCTTGTTGCTTTTGAATTAGATGAGCAACAATTGGAAAGTCTTGTTTTCATTAGATTGTGAAGTCATGTCGATCATTATTAGATGTTTACCTAATGTATAGTTAATAGGATTCGGTACTTCCCGTTAAAGGTGAATCTAGCTATATGTACACGTACGTACATATTCGCCAAAAGACTTTTAGTCCAATATTTCATCATCATCTCCTTTTAACCGGGTGAAAAATATGTGAATATGACAAGTTGACGACCATGATGGTAGTTTGAACAATTGATAGGGGCCATGCACACAATGACTGTAGACGATGTCATTTTATAGGGTTGAATTGTACAAAAGATGTCACTCTCTAGTCACTATAGCCTAGGAGGCCACATCAACAAGCACATCAACACGTATAGCTTAGATGGCAATATTGCAATAAAAGTTGACAATGAGGTTTCTCTCAAAAAAATAAACGAATGATTCTATGCAAATGTTACATGCAAAAGACATATTCTAAATTTTCTTTGCTAACAAATGTAAAGTTTAAGATGGGATATGCTATGAATGACATAAGAGCCCCATTAGGTCCCCTCACTTCTCGTCATAGTAGTATCAACTTTTTCACCATATTGATGATTGCATCACAGATCCACGATCGCCCGCCATGCAATGTGAATACGAGTATGTGACACCAACATAATTGCAAACTCGCATCTCCAAAATATAAAACCACTGATTCGCGATTTGATTCTGTATACCCGCTTATTTTTCTAATGACATATCTTGATATATCGTGAAATAGTTGCATCCAAAAACTATACATTGACGAGGTAAAATTCGATATTCTTAACTGCCCCAATGAACGAAAGCGTGTGGGCTTTAGTCCTGACCCTTAAATTTTTATTTTTTGATGGGCTGACCCTTAAATTACTAGGGTCAATAACCATAAACTCAACATTAACATACCCAATTTTTTTGGGTAAAAAAGTCTCAATCAAATCCCAAAAGGTGTCAAGAAAAAGGCTTCTTTAACTGGACCCATATCACACAAGTTTTTTTTAGTACTTTTCGCAATTCCTTTACTTTTAGTACATATTTCTCTGTAGAAAAAAAAAAAAACAAATAATTTCCCAAATTGTGGTTCGTTTATAGTGGAGTATTCAACAAGCTACAACTACAAATTTCTCCAGGTTTGCTTCTTCTGTTCTTCCCTAAAATTTGTATTACATTGGTTTAATTTCAGCTTAATTTTATGTGATTTTTGGTGTTCTAGTTTGATGCACATCATATGTTTGTTGTTATGTCTGCAACTATATATGGTGTTTGTTATTTCTACTGTTTCATTCTCATCACCCATTTATTTTTTCATGCAATTTTTTGCTCTTTTTTTTGTGTAATATTGATTTTTGTGCTGAATTTGATGATTGGGTAATTTGCTGAACAATTTATTTGCGCAAATATTATGTGGGTCTGAGAAAGATTGCAGCTTTGGGGGGTTGTTTGAATTTTATGGGGGTTTCTATATAGAAAGGTGTAGACTTGTAGTTTGTTGTAGGATTTTCATGCAATACCAGTCTCCCTAAGCTGGAATTACCATTCGTAGTTAGTGTGTTATTGAAGTTTCTATATCAAGCAAAGCTTCATTACAGCCGTGATTGCGAAGGGTTCGTGTCGATTTCTAGAATTTCCTTATCGACCTTAATTAGTAGTAAATGAGGGGCTTCTCTGGGAATTGGAGTAAAATGAGAGATTTGTGTGATTGAGTTTTGGAATTATCAGCAACAATTATCAAAATGCCAGTTGAACTCGGCTAGTTTCTTCCCTGATTGGTGAATTGAGGTCATAATTTCATTGCCCCCTGTTAATTTGGTAGAAGTGGGATCCGTGAATACTAGTGAAGTTGTTTGTAATCTCGAGCACATGCAAGCTGGGAAAACATTAGCATTTTGTGGAGTACGGTGCATGCCTGGTTGATAGATATATGTACGAGGTTCTAGCTTATATTGTGGAGTCAGATTATCTCCTGAAACTTATTAGTCTGTGTTTTTTATAAAGTTCCTGAGGTGGTGGTTAAAACAAATTTAAAAAGTTCCTAAATAAACTCTCAACCAGCCTACACAGCAACAACAATATACATAGTGCCTCAGAAGCTATCACGCTTATGCCAGGTAAGCGTGCTCAGAGTAGCCTTACCCCTGTATTGAAAACATTGAGAGGCTACTTCCAGATGGCCCCTAATGAAAACTGTGTAGAGGCGCTCAGCAACTGCTACTTCACGAAGCAAGAAGCGGTTGAGACATTTTACTTTTCCTCGTTATATTCCAAGACCAAAATATAGTGAGTATTTGGCCCCTTGGGAAAAGAGAAGAAAACTTTCACACCTATATACTTTCAAAACGATTAGTGCTCCGTCATTTAGTACTTTCATAAAGGTAACAGCTAACAGCAATGAGCTAAGCTTGTTAATCACTGTTTAGTAAGATATAGTTACAAATAGGTAGTACAAAAGCTGGTGAATTAGTCATCTCAAAAATCTGTACGCTACCAACCTAGTGAAATGGAGGCCTTCGATTATTATGATTATTATTAACTATTAAGATTTGTCCCTGCATCAGGTTGATTATGGATTATGATATGATATCTAAGTTTGCCGTTTGCCCTTACATTGCGAATTCACTGTTAGTCCTTACAAATGATGAAAGCAGAAATTGCATTTTAAGACTTTCTCGAATGGTAGATTGAAGGTATAGCTAGTGAGGACTCGTATGGAGGCCCAAAATGCTTGTTGGTGATCTGTTCTTCTGGTTCTTGGACCAGATGGTTGGTGGGAATAATTGGGCCCCACTAAGTTCCAGCTGCCTGATCTCAGTAAGAGAAATTTGTAAAAAAAGAGGGTATTGAGCTAACTATGAAATGGGCTATTTCTCCTCTGATAAATGTCTCATTTTCTGGCAGTTGGATTGCAATTTTGCAATAAAATAGGTCTTTAATATTCACTCCTTAAAATCGGGTGGATTACTACCATTTTGGTCGCTCCCTCTTTCCGATTCTGTATAAAAGATTGCATTTTCTCAACCCTAAGTCCATTAAGTCAAAAAGCTTCGGCCGCCACTCTTCAAAGTACAAAGTACCTTGTCAGCCTGTCTCTCTACTCAACTCTCTTAGAGAACTTTGACAGTGTTTCAGACTCGGTATTCCTCCAATCTTTCTCTGATCTAATTGTGTAAGTTCTGTTTCAATGCCAATGTCTGTTGTCATATTTCTTGTTCTTTGTTTTTTCAGTTGTGGCATTGCTTGAGCATGTGCACTTGCAAAACCCTTGTATTCATGTGCACTGTGGATATTTCTGCTCAGAATTTTACATTACTTTAGATCTTCCCTTTCAGAGTTTCAGGCGGATGTGTTATGTCCAGAATTACTGTCTTTGCATTTTCGCTTCATTAAAATTAAGTGCAAAAATTGGAATTATTGATACTAAAGTAGGATGGTTGGGGAATCGGTGTGACGCCTACTCCATTATGTATTTAGAGTGCTTAATGAGATCAGAATTGATTGTTTATATATGAGAATGCGGCATTAGACCAGTCTGACTGTTTTTGTAGCAGTTTTTAAGAATGAACACAGTAGAGAATGGGAGGTATTAATCCTACTTTATTTCATGTATGATTAAAGGACATGTTTAGGATTAGAACAGTTTCTCCAACATTGTTTGTCAAAAAGAATGTGCTGGCTTCAATTGATTTTGATCCATGGTGTCTCTTCAATTGATTCATGTACTTTCAATGTTTTTTTCTTTGACGAGACTCTCAATGTTATGTATACCTCAGTTAGTCTGGTTTTGCACTTCAAAAGTGTTCTAAAATTCTTGTTGATTGACATCAGAGTGTCAGCCGTAATGACCTCAAATCTGCTCGAGCTAATAGTTTGTGGCTCTTTGTGAATTTTAGGATAATTGAGACTCATTATGGGCTTTATGGAAAAAGGCGTGGTAGTCGACAATGTGGTGTCAGCGGAATCATGGTCTCTCACCCGACATACATTTTCTGATTTATCGTCTGTTTCACCCGTATTATTTTTATTTCTTCTGAAAGAATGTTATGTCTACGGTAATGCTTCTATTTTGAAACTATATTTAATTGTCTGGATTCTAAATTATCTCTATAACTGTTTTGAATTTTCAATGCTTTGATTTAACTTACTCTTGCATACTTCATCCTGGAAACACCAACTAGTGCTGGGTGACAATCATATTTGTTTGTTCTTAATATTCAAGGTAGTTAGATGTAATTGGTAAAATAATTTGATGGTGGGTTCTAACTTACTGGAACTAGATATGTACAATGCAGCCCTTTAAAGCTCCACCTTTTAATTATAGATGCCAAATTGCTATATGATGTCTACTTTTACTTGTACGTATATTCTTTGAATTAATCATTACTTGGTTCAGATGATGGGAATCAAATCTGGCGTATAGCATTGCAAGTGACGCTTGTATGATTTATGGTTTATGTTGTCTTCGACTTTGATTTCTATCCTTCACAACTATGTGGCGCAATATAGTGTAGATAAAAAACCAAGTCTTACTAGTTTTGGGTTTCACAGGGAAATCTAAAGCAACTGCAAAATTCCGTGCTCTCCAACAACAAGTCAATCTAGCTCTTCAAAACAATCCTCAGCCTGGACCAGCTGTTTTTACTGTCCGCTGCCTCTACGCACTGCCACTATTTGAATCTTATGCAGATGGATTCAGTCACTTGATTGTATCTGCTCTTCGTAGATTCCTAAAAAGTTATAACAATTGCGCCGACTTGCTGGAAGCACAGGATCTCGCTGCACAGTTGTTTCTAGATGTTGTCGAAGGCTTTGTCATCCATGATGATAGGATTCTCATAAAGATAATTGAAGTTTTTGACGTGAAGCTGGTAAATTTTCAAAATGCTCGATGTGGTCCTGAATCAAAAAATCTTAGTTCTGACAAGGCTGAAGCTTTCATCGAGAAATACATACTACGTCATATAGAATCCCAATCATACATGACTGCTGTCTCTCTACTGGAGCAATTTGGTATTCGTCACTTTGGAGAATCTTTTCTCTTTAAAATGATTGAAGTTAATGATTTTAGAGCTGCAGAGAAATGGGCATCATATATGGGCAAGTCCATGTTGTGTCTTCTTGTCGAGGAATATGTTAAATTGAATATGCTCAAAGATGCATATGGCATTATAAAGAGGAACAATCTACAAGAGGAGTTCCCCATTGTCTATCACAAGTGTAAAGAAAGGTGATTATCATTGCCTCAGGGCTATTAAACACATACCTCCTGCTTGAAAGTTAGTAACAATGGTTGTTTAACATGTAGCGCATTGAAGACTCTAGCTGAAAAAGGATGTTGGGATGTGGCAGAGGGAAAGGCTAGGAATGACACACAGCTTGTTGAATATCTGGTGAGTGGTTCAATCAAAAAGTTGCTCTGTCCCAGTCTTATTTGAACATAGCAATCATGAACTTTCGGGCTAAACTTACTGGATAACTGTTGGGCATAATTACTTCTTGATGGTTCAACCAACTTTTTCTAAGACTTAATAGCTTTCTCTTGTCACTGTTCCTTAGCATGCCTCTTTTCTCTCCATCAGTCTTTTTTTTTTGTGGAGATTTTGGCTCTCATCATCTGTATCTCTCTATTTTAATCTTTGAGTTATCTACTTGAAAGATAAAGCGTGACGACTCCTCATGACTCATGAGGATATCTGTTTAAACAAGCTAGGCAACCTACTGTTCCAATAATTAAGACTTTGTTTTCCTTTTTGAAATAATGGTTGGGAGGGTGTGCGGGGGAATTGCGAAGAAAAGGCAGTTGGTTTCTCTTCTCTTTTTGCCAAATGAATAGCTAACACCAATCTCAAATAATAAGGTATATCTGGCGATGGAAGCTGGCTACTCTGAGAAGGTTGATGAATTATGCGATCGGTACTCTCTTGAAGGTTTTGTGAGAGCAAAAGGTCAGATCTGTTCAGCTATTATGTAATTTTACATTGAATTTTGTCAAAATTTATTGTGGTAGAATTGCTAATTGAAACTTAAAATTTCATGTTTAATTTTATTCTTTTCTGTAGATTTTAGCTATATAGGAGAAAGTTTTTTTAGGTGTGTTACTCGTAGGAATTGTTTTAAACTATTGCGCCAGTCAGAAGGTTATGCTTGTTAATTAGTTTCTCAAACAATAAGATGTGTGTGCCCATGGGGTTGTGGCCTTTGGGTTTAGTAAGGCATAATTTCATAAATGTCTTATGTTCCTTTCTTTAGTGGTTGCAGAACCTGAGATCCTGTATCTTGAGAGTCGCTTTCTGCAACTTCATGAACTGTCCATAGATGAAATTATATGGGTTGATGGGGCTGACATGCTGCAAACAGCAACTTCTTATATTGAAGGCTGTAAAGTGGTGGGTTTAGATTGCGAGTGGAAGCCTAACTATATTAAAGGCAGCAAACCCAACAAGGTATCTCATGATTCCTAAACTTCTCTTCTCGACTGCATCCTGCTTTGCTCAGTTCACCTCCTTAAAGTCCGGGAATGTGGCATTTTAGATAGAAAATGTTGTAACCTGAATTTAGGGCATGTGGATGTCAGTTGGAGTTTGGGATTTCGTATTCCTTTAGTGTGCTTGCCCTAGCTTCCTAAATGATGAAATGTTTCAGTTATTACATGTTTAATATCTCTCAGATGAGATCCTTCATCTGTTTGATCTCTCAATTTGATGGAATGTTTCTGCCCTAGTTGAATCAAAACTTTCTGTAAGACTTGATCTTTTTCTCTGTATTCTTTCCTGCTTCTCAACATTTCGATCCCATTTCAATCTACAGGTTTCTATCATGCAAATAGCTTCAGAAAAGGTTACTTTCATAGTTGACTTGATTAAGCTTTATAATGATGTACCCGAAGTTCTAAACAACTGCTTAGTCCGCATTCTTCAGTCTCCTGGAATATTGAAACTGGGTATGTGAAATGCTGAATTGGCAATTCAGCATCTTGATCTGTCATGTAATTTGTTGTTTATTTGCTTTCCCTTTTTCCTTGTCCTTTTATCTTCTTCCATACAGCCGTAAAGGGATAGAGGAGAACTTCTTTTGAACTCTTAGGAAAGTTGGGATGAGATATGCCTTGTTTGATTGTGATTGGCTGATTGCCCTCTAATGACACTAATCTCTTTTGTTCTATTTATAGGCTATAATTTTCAATGCGACATGCAACAGCTGTCTCGTTCTTACCAAAACCTGGATTGCTTTAAGCGTTATGAAATGCTTTTGGATATCCAAAAAGTGTTCAAAGAGCCTTGTGGTGGATTATCTGGCCTTGTGAAGGTACTTCTTTCCATCCATTATGTTGTGGGTTTGCATGGGACACAAGTGCCTGATTGAAAGATCTTTTTTAAAAGTTAACCTCCTATTGCTAGCTGAAGGCAACATGGTTTTTCCCCTTTTCTGTTGCTGCCATGATATTGCTCTCTGATAGAAATTGTCACCTGTAATCGATTTGGATGCAGAAAATACTGGGTGCTGGTTTAAACAAAACGAGAAGGAACAGTAACTGGGAACAACGGCCTCTAACTCAACAGCAAGTTCGTTTAATCTATCTTCATTCTTTGTAGTCCTCGACGACTCCCCCCCCCCTTGTTCTTGTTTTGTGAACCATGTGTCTTATATAATTATGCTTAACAGTTGGAATACGCTGCCCTGGATGCTGTGGTGCTCATTCATCTATTCCAACATATCCGCAACCACTCTCATCCTGCCGATGCAGAAGGTTCTAATGTCAAGATGGAGTGGAAATCCCACATTGTAAGTCCCCAGACTAAATCAAATGATTCCCTTTTTAAGGCGGTCCCTGTGATGTGGAGTTTCGATGAGAATCAGGCTTCAAGGTGAACATAGTGTTTCTGTGTTCCCAACTCCTAGAAACATCAGATTTAGCACTCGCAAATGTTTGTCTGGATCTTCTTTGCTGTATAAGAACTGCAATGCCCCTTACACAGTGTCTGATACCTAGTGCAGTTTTGGCGTGATTATCTGAAAAGATCCCTCTCGTATAATGTTCACAGTGTCTTATACAGTTGTCGCTTTTGTTCTGCCTTGGTGAAAAAATGTTTCAAGGATTGTCGCCTGTGGGATAAGTCTATGCATCTGATTTATTTGACACTGTTGCTCCTCTTTGTTGTTATGCAACTTTCGTCTTTTCAGCTCCAGTTCCTACATTGTTTATGCAGCCACCACCATTCCTAAATTCCTCGTTCCCATGTTGTGTGCATATGTCTGTCAAAGCACGAGACAGAGAGATCGGCTCAGCTTGAAAGTTATATACATACAGAATCTATCTTCATCTGCTTATTCCTTTTATGTTCTCTGTACAGGCATCACAAATTGGCGACACCAAGAAGTCATCGAAGAAAGACCTTAGAAGAGAAAAGAAATGCGAAGCTAAGATGGGTCAGCCTGAATCATGTTAAGCTGCTACAATGACAATCATCTATATCCCCAGTTGACATAAATTTTACATACATCAACAATTTGGTCAGCTGGTAACATTCAGAAGGTTTTGTGAATATTTTTCAATGTAAATATCGAAATGCTGAGAACAAAGTCGATGTATATCTCGACTCTCTTGTATATATATGCACCTCTGTTAAGCTTGCGGCTTCTGCATTTTTCAAGCATTCCTGTTTTTTTTTTCCAGGTCAAATTTGAGTTTACCAAAATTAGGAGTAGATGAGCATATAAGAGGAAAAAGAAAGAGAGAGAGGGGTAAAAAGTGAAAGGTGGCTCCTGAATTTATGTAAAATCACAAAATAACTACCTTATATAATGTCAAGTAAAAACATTTACCTATTTTCTTATCCCCGTTTTAGCTCCCAAAACTCTCTCTTGTCTCTCCGTATTTTATTGTTTATTTAGGTGAAGAGGTGATGATGGAATTGTTCCCATCGTCACCTCGTGCGCAAGCTTACAAATATGGAGGTGGTCGGAGAATTGAGTATTACGGGATTGATCGTGCGACAACGGTGGATCAAATGTATGTAGCAAGGTCACGTGCCCGTGGACCGCCCAATGGGCTGCGTAAGCCACCACGTAAATCGACTTCTGTGGTGTTTTCCGTCAAGGCCTGGTATAATGACCCGGAACGTAAGAGGAAGAGAAGAGTAGCCAAATATAAGATTTATAGCATGGAGGGTAAGGTGAAAAGCTCTTTTAAGAAAGGTTACCGTTGGTTTAAAAGAAAATGCGTTCGTATTGTACATGGTTATTAAGTTTTGTATCCAATGAAACGCAAATAAAGACTTTTCTTCATCATTTTTCATCATTATCTACTCCATCGATATGTTACGCATAAATAAATCTAATTAATTGTATATTCAAATATATAATTTATCAATCTTGGTAGTATCGATAAGCAAATTTTAAAGGGGCATGCACCATCGATTTTGATATTTTAAGAATACCAAAATTGTTTTGGGGTAGGAGAGAAGTGAAAATGGCTGGGATATTTTATGTTGAACTTGTGTTGGTCTATGTCTCTAGATATGTTCTTAATAAGACATAACATTTTTAGAGAAATACTCGTAATTTTGAATATGTTCTTATTAAGTCAAATATGTCGTAAATGTTCACCATTAGGAATAAAACCACTCATAAGCCAATTGACTCTAAGTGTTTATCTATGCTTACCGAAGTGTGATGAGTGTGATCTCATCTTCGGTAATAAAATAACCCATTTTCACCACGGTGAAACTACTCCTTCAATCGTTGAGTTCAATATTAGTTTTACCCTTTTATCAAAGTTTGTTGGTAAAAACTTACAAAGGAAGTTGCAACACATACTCCATTCTAGTTGAGCAGATGCCAACAATCCTTTACTAGAGACGGAGTTGTACTTCCGGGGGGGTTTTCGCAGACGATGAACATCTTTGTTGCTGCTACTGCTCTCAGTAGTTTCAGAGGTACTGCTATTCTTCTTCATTTACACCTTTCTCACTTTCCTCGCCTTTTCTCTTCTATTTCTAGAATACCTTCTCATTTGTTCCTTCAATTTGTTATACATGAATCCAAATTAGGGTTTTTTTGACACTCCACTCTACTGCAATTCCCCGCTCAACTGTAACTATGGCGACGCTTCTGAAGGACGCTTCTTCATGTAATCTTCATCGTTACGCTACTGCAGGTCACTCTTCCTTTCTTCGTCTCTCTCTCCATTTTCCTCGTTATTTATCTTCTTCTTCTTCATTTCCTGTTGATTCTGATTCTGACCCCCAATTGTTCCTCCGTTACGTTAGAGATGAATGTAAATTAGGGTTTTCTGATCCCCAAATCCCCCTTTCTATCTTCCACCACATGATTGAGTTACGACCTCGGCCATCTATTATTGATTTTTGCCAGCTTTTTACCGCAATGTCCAAGATTAAACCCAACCCCCCTTTTACCACCGTAATTAATCTCCTTAATCACCTTGAGATGTCCGGTCTCCGTCCAAATATCTATTCCCTTGCTATCCTCATCAATTGTTACTGCCGCTTGGGCTGCCTCGATTTCGGTCTCTCTCTCCTCGGCAAACACTTCAAGCTTGGTTATGCGCCTAATGTTGTCACCTTCACTACCTTAATTGACGGCTTTGTACACACGGACAATTTACCCGAAGCTGTCAAATTGTTGGATAAAATCGTCAAGCTCGGGTTACAACCATCCCTTGTTACTTACGGTGCTATGTTTAAAGGTCTGTGCCGCACTTGCAACAATGCTGGTGCTCTTAACTTGCTTCGGAATATGGAGCGTAAAGGCGCTTGTAAGCCTAATGATGTCATATATAACACCGTCATTGACAGCTTATGTAAGGACCGGCTGTTACCGCAGGCCCTTAATCTATTCAAGGAGATGAGAACCAAGGGCATCTCACCTAATGTCGTGACTTATAACACCTTAATTCGAGGGATGTGTACTTTAGGGAAATGGGATGATGCTAAGGTTCTGTTGGCTGAGATGCTGGACAACAACATACCTCCTACCATTGAAACCTATAACATGCTCATTGACATGTATTGTAAAGAAGGAATGGTTGGTGAAGCGAAAGCTATTTTTGACTTCATGACTGAGCAAGGTCTGAAACCCAATGTTATTACTTACAACGCTCTTTTGGACGGGTATTGTTTGCGTGCCGAAATGGAGGAGGCGGAAAAGCTTTTAAGTTTGATGGTCAAACGTGGTTGTAATCCTGATGTTGTGAGTTTCAACTCCTTGATTAACGGATACTGCAAGTATAAGAAAGTCACCAAAGCCCTAGATGTCTTCCGACAGTTGAAACATAAAAGAATATCCCCATCTGTGGTCACATATAACACTCTTATAGACGCGTTGTGCAAAGCCAAGAGGCTCCACTGTGCACAGGAGCTATTTAAGGAAATGCAAGCAGATGGACTTACTCCGAATGTTGTTTCATATAATGCATTGCTACATGGCCTATGTAGAGATGCCCAGATTGATAAGGCAGTTGTATTGATTAGTGAAATGATACTCAATGGTGTTGTTCCCAATATAATTAGTTATAATATTCTTATTGATGGCCTTTGTGAAGCTGGACGGGTTGGAGAAGCCTTGAATCTGTTATCTTCTCTTATGGCTAAAGGTTTACAGCCAAATGTGAAGACATACACGGCGATGATTAAAGGCCTTTGCAAAAGAGGGTTGATGAACGACGCCTATGAATTATTTAAGAAAATGGAAGACAATGGATGTTCTCCAAATGGTTGCACATATAATACAATTATCAGAGGCTTTGTTTGTGGCGGTGATGTCAAAAATGCTTTGGAAGTCGTGAAAACGATGAAGAGCAATGGGTTCATGGCAGATGTGGAAACTACTTCCTTGTTTTGTAGCTTACTCACTTCTCACGATATTTGTGAAGAAGACAAGAGGTTGCTTCGAGAGTTCTTTGATGCCTGAACACATAGTTTGTTACATGCATTATTCCATGTGAAGTGAGCTTGGTTCTGTTTCTGTATTCATTGATCAACTCGTATCTTCTTTCTTTAGCTTTTCAGCGTAGGGTGTTCCGTCGTACAAAGGGTGAGAGAAAAGAGGCACGCTGCCAAAGGATAGGAATATGACAATTGAGTCTGAGCCTGAGAATTTTGATGATGGTGGCCATAGAAACTAGAAAGAGAGGGAGGCCAGTAGGCCACCCTGAGGATAGCTGTTGAAATCTACAGTCCGAAATAGAGGGAGGCCAGTAAGTCACCTCAGAGATTAAAAAAAAGTTTTGAGGTCTAAAATATTGTGCTCATCGCAAAATTGGAGAATTGGAATGCAAAATTAGATTCCTGTATTTCTTCTGTTGCTGTGAATGAGTCGAGCATGAGTGTTCATATTGATAGGTATGAAGTCCGAAATTCATAGCCTCTAAAGTCTAAACTCAGAATAGGTGCAAGATTCTGAAAGGCAGGCTTTTACAGGTTCTTTAATTTTCTCCGAACTCCTGGTGGAGAAATTTTGTATATGATAAGGTTACATTTTTGTTGCCCAACATATTCTGTAACCAGTAGTAATCAGAAACTTGGTTCGCTCTATAATTGCATCTTTCTGGAGTAAATAGAACTGTTCACATATGTAGGAAATAGCTGTTTTTTCAATCTAGTTTACACAATGTGATACGTTCTAAGGAAACCGGAATACGTAAATGATTTTCACGTAGACGACTTTGTTCGGCTCAGGCGTAATTGTTTTGATGTAATGGAGTGACAGAGTACATCACCTGTTTCCAATTCCAGATGTGTTCTTGTTTGCTTTTAACGATTTTGGCCTTATAGAAGTTCCAGGTTCAATTGTTCAAGATTATTTGCAGGATGAATATGATGTTGTTCATCCTTGAGAATTGAGATAGCGCGTACTTATTTCACCTGACAATTTTACTCTTTGAATCATAGTTTTGTTACCACTTATTTTGAAAAAAAATCTGACCAAATCCAAAGAATTCATGGGGCATCCAATCTAAAATACACCTAGCTAATAAGTACGACATTTCCATCAGCTAGCGTCTCCGTCTTCAAAGTTAACACAACACTTGAAAATAGTGTCCGTGTTTCGAAATCTTTGTCCATTTTACAAATCAAAGTTGTACATCTTAGAACACTTAAAAAATATAAATCCAACATGCCGTTACTATGATTTAAAGAGTATGTATCTCAAAGATTTAGTAATTTTTTTTTTGAAGGAAAAAGATTTAATAATTATCAATGTTCTTCATCCATTGCAAAAGCATAATTGTAATCCCCAAAAACTCACTCCATTTTATCTTCACACACAGCAAGTCGCAATTCACTACCCCGGACACTCCAAGCCGCCACCAACACTTACCGGACACGACACGCCACCATTGCCGGATACGGGACACATTGTCTCAGCTTCTTCTGTCATCTTTGGCGCAATATGAGGAGCATTGCTTCTGGTTTTTGTGCAGGTAACCTTCTCAATTCCCACCCTTATCCTCTCACCTTCTTTCGCTCTTCTCGTCTTTTATCAAATCTTGTTGTTGACGATACTAAATCGTTCCTTCAATTTGTCAAAGAACAATCCAAATTAGGTTTTTCTGGCCTTGATTTCCCTCTTTCTCTCTTTCACCAACTATTCTCTCTTCGACCTCTCCCTTCTATTGTTCATTTCTGCCAGCTTTTTACCGCTATGTCCAAGATTAAACCCAACCCTCCTTTCACCACCGTAATTACTCTGTTTAACCAGCTTGAGCTCTCCGGTCTCCGCCCCGATATGCACTCGCTTGCTATACTCGCCAATTGTTACTGTCGCTCAGGCCGAGTCGACTTTGCGTTCTCTCTTCTCGGTAAACACCTTAAGCTTGGCTATTCGCCTAGTATTATCACCTTCACTACGTTAATTAACGGCTTTATACATACGGACTGGTTACCCGAAGCTGTCAAATTGTTGGATAAAATCGTCAAGCTTGGGCTACAACCTGACCTTGTTACTTACGGTGCTATGTTCAAAGGTCTTTGCCGCAGTGGCAACAATGCTGGTGCTCTCAGTTTGCTTCGGGATATGGAGTCTAGAGCCGCTTGTAAGCCTAATGTCGTCATATATAGCACCGTAATTAACAGCCTTTGTAAAGACGGGATGTTGCCTCTTGCTTTCCAGCTCTTCAAGGAGATGAAAACCAAGGGCATCTTACCTAATGTTGTCACCTATAGCGTCATAATTCGAGGAATGAGCAGTCTAGGGCAATGGGATAACGCGAGGGTTTTGTTTGCTGAGATGGTGGACAATAATGTAGCTCCTAACACTGAGACTTATAGCATGCTAATTGACATGTATGGTAAAGGAGGCATGATTGATGAAGCAAGGGCTACACTTGAAGTTATGATTGGCAGAGGTGTGAATCCCGATGTTATTACTTACAATGCTCTTTTGGAAGGGTATTGTTTGCGTGGCTGGATGGAGGAGGCGGAGAAGCTACTAAATTTGATGGTCAAGCGTGGCTGTATACCGAATGTTGTGTGTTTCAGTACCTTGATCAATGGATACTACAAGTCTCAAAGGGTTGACAAAGCCTTGGAAGTTTTTGGGCAGTTGTACCTTAAAGGGATAACCCCGAATGTTGTCATATATAGCACTCTTATAGACGCTCTGTGCAAGGCCAAAAGGCTCCACATAGCGCAGGAGCTATTTAAGGAAATGCAAACTCGTGGGCATAGTCCGGATGTTGTTACATATTCTTCATTGCTACATGGCCTATGTAGAGATGTGCAGATAGATGAGGCAGTTGTATTGATTAGTGAAATGAAACGCAATGGTGTTGTTCCGAATATAATTAGTTATAATATCCTTATTGAGGGCTTATGCAAAGCTGGACTGGTTGGAGAAGCCTTGAATCTGCTGTCTTCTCTTATGGTTGAAGGGTTACAGCCTGATGTGAAGACATACACGGTCGTGATCAAAGGACTTTGTAAAGAAGGATTAGTGAATGATGCGTATGAATTATTCAAGAAAATGGAAGACAATGGATGTTATCCGGATGATTTGGCCTATAATACAATTACCAGAGGTTTTATTTGTGGTGGTGATATAAAAAATGCTTTACAACTTCTCAAAACCATGAAGAGCAAAGGCTTCATGGCAGATGCCCACACTACTTCCTTATTTTATAGCAAGGCAGATATTACCTCATTACCCGAGTTTTAAAAGTGGTGGTGATAGAGAAGTGGTAGGCTGGCTAAGGATAGGAATATATAAGAACTGTATCTGAGCTGACGAGATTAGTCATGGTGGCTAGAAAGAGAGAGGGAGGCCGCGAAAGAATAGCTGTCGAGGTCTTAAGTGTGAAAGAAGAAGTCACTTTGGAGATTACAAGTTATGAGGTCGAAATGTTATGCTCATTGCCATATAGGAGAATTGGAATGCAGAGTTGGATTCATATATATTAAATGGATGTGAGTGTGGCGAGCACGACTCTTCCGTAAAAGTTTAGGTATGAAGTCAGACAGTACATTCATTGCCTGTAAACTCAGAATAAGCTCAGGATTCCGAAAAGGCATTTCCAGGATCCTAAGTTTTCTCTCCGAACTCGCTACATTGGTGCAGAAATTTCGTTTATGGTAGGGGTTACATATTTGCTGTTTAACATACATTATAACCATTAGTAATCAGATCACATTGATGTTACTAACTTGATTTGATTGCCTTTGGCTAGTTTTGTTGGAACCTTGTTTAACTTTTGTTTTTGTTTTTGTTCTTTCTTTCTGCAGTTCATACCCTAATGAATGTAAATGGCACACAACTTTTACTGATTTCCTCTGCAATGTAGCTGGATTGTCATATATTGCTGTAAGTTCCATTCTGATCTTCCTTTACATCGTGTCATTCTTATTGATGTTCTTTGATTTCACCCGAACATGCTCCCCGCAATCTTAATCAGATTTGCGGGTTTGTAAACGTGAGTTTAAGCAGAAACTTGGTTCACTCTATAATTGCAACTTTCTGGAGTAGAGATAGGACACAGCTGCTTTCTCATTCTTGTACGCTAATACGCTATGTATTAAGTTCATAATCGTGTCCCCGGAATTAGGAATGTGCAGATTTTTGCTTTCATGGGAAAGATTTCATCACCTGTTTCATTTCCAGATGTGTTCTTGTTCGCATTGAATAGTTTAGCTTGCAGAAGTTCCAACTCTTCCAAGTTCAAGTAGTTTACAATTTGTCTTTGTATAGTGGTTAGTTACTACTTGTTCAAAATCATTTTAAGATAATTGCACTAATAACTCGGGAACATGCTTTTGTCTGGCATTTCCTTGTTCTCCTCTAATTTTATTTTCACATTGGAAGTTTACGATAAAATCGATTAAACTTAATGGTCGGTTGTGACATTGGAAAGGTGTCACACAGTGATAAATAGATCAACTTAATATGACAACTTCATGAGTCATGAACAGCTAAAATTCGGTTATGCTACAGTGCTGGAGCTAGCAAAACAGACCAAAATTCGGTTAACTATATTGATAGGACTAGCAAAACTGACAAAAATTAGATCAACTTACCATGACTCACCCACTCTGGCCAGATGTGGTGGGAGTGTGGGACACAGGCAGGTGAAATAAAATCCAAGTCTATAGAAATGAAAGAAATGGCGAACCAATTCACACACACAGAGTAAAGCACACGCACAACCCAAACTACCCAGCACAGTACAGTACGAGTTAGCAGCACCACCGCGGCTCTTCCGACACGAGGCATTAGCAGTTTATCACCACCACAGCTCCTCCCGAACGAGCCACCAGTGCTGTCCACTTTCTCTCTCCTCAAATCTCAACTCTGCCGGCGCCGTGCATTATGAGGACCACAGCTACTGGTAGTTTCAGTGCAGGTAACCTTCACTTTCTTCGCCGATGTTTCTCTGTTGATTGTCTTCCCAATTTAACACCCCATAATCATCATCTTGTTAATGACCCCAAATTGTTCCTCCAATCTGTTAGAGATGAATGCAAATTAGGGTTTTCTGATCTCCAAATCCCCCTTTCTATTTTCCACCGCATGATTCATCTCCGTCCTCGCCCTTCTATTTTTTATTTCAATCAGCTTTTAACTGCTATGTCCAAGATTAAAAACCCAATCCCCCTTTTACCACCGTAATTACTCTCCTTAATCAACTTGAGCTGTCCTGTGTCCGCCCCGATATGCATTCCCTTGCTATTCTCACCAATTGTTACTGTCGCTCGGGCCGAGTCGACTTCGCTTTCTCTCTACTCGGCAAACACTTTAAGCTTGGTTATCCTCCTGATATTGTCACCTTCAACACCATAATTAACGGACTTATTCACTCCAATCAGTTACCCGAAGCTGTCAAATTGTTGGATAAAATCGTCAAGCTTGGTTTACAACCATCCCTTGTCACCTATGGCGCTATGTTCAAAGGTCTGTGCCGCACTGGTAACAATGCCGGTGCTCTTAACTTGCTTAGGAATACGGAGCGTAAAGGCGCTTGTAAGCCTGGTGTTGTCATATATAGCACCATCATTGACAGCCTATGTAAGGACGGGCTGTTACCGCAGGCCCTTAATCTCTTCAAGGAGATGAAAACCAAGGGCATCTCGCCTAATGTCGTCACCTATAGTACCTTAATTCGGGGAATGTGCAGTCTAGGGCAATGGGATGATGCTAAGGTTTTGTTGACTGAGATGTTGGACAGCAATGTAGCTCCTAACACTATGACTTATAGCATGCTCATTGACATGTACTGTAAAGATGGAATGGTGGATGAAGCGAAAGCTATATTTGAATTCATGACTAAGCAAGGTGTGAGTCCTAATGCTATTACTTACAGTGCTTTGTTGGACGGGTACTGTTTGCGTTCAGAAATGGAGAAGGCCGAGAAGCTGCTTGATTTGATGATCAAGGATGGTGTTCAACCAAATGTTGTGAGTTTCAACTCCTTGATTAACGGATACTGCAAGGTCAAAAGGCTTGACAAAGCCCTGGAAGTCTTCCACAAGTTGCAAGTTACAGGAATAACCCCAGATGTCATCACATATAACACTCTTATAGACGCCTTGTGCAAAGATGAGAGATTCCCCTTTGCACAGGAGCTCCTTAAGGAAATGCAAGCTCGTGGACATTCTCCGGATGTTGTTACATATTCCTCTTTGCTACATGGCCTATGTAGAGATTTGCAGATTGACGAGGCAATTGTATTGATTACTGAAATGAAGAGCAAGGGAGTTGTCCCCAATTTATTTATCTATACTATCCTTATTGATGGCCTCTGTGAAGCTAGACGCCTTGGAGAAGCATTGAATCTGTTCTCTTCTCTTAAGGCTGAGGGGTTACAGCCAAATGTGAAGACATACACAGTGATGATCAAAGGCCTTTGCAAAAGAGGGTTGCTGAATGACGCATACGAAATATTTAAGAAAATGGAAGACAATGGATGTTCTCCAGATGGTTGCACATATAATACAATTATCAAAGGTTTTATTTGTGGTGGTGATATCAAAAACGCTTTGGAGTTGGTGAAAACCATGAAGAGCAAAGGGTTCATGGCAGATGCCCACACTACTTCGTTATTTTGTGGCTTACTCACTTCTCACGATATTAGTGAAGAAGACAAGAGGTTGCTTCAAGACTTCTTTGATTCCTGAACACATGCTTTGTTGCATTATGCCATTTGGATTAAGCTTGGTTTTGCAGCTCTATAGCTTTGGTAAATAATCTGCATTGTATGTCTTGATGCCTCGGCCAGCTTGTCATCTTCGATCTTTAACTTTTCAGCTTAGAGTGTTCTGTCATGTACAAAGGGTGCGACTTTTCACTGAAAGCCAACAAAGGGGTTCTTAGTTGCAGGTTATAACAATGTCGTCTATCTGATTATTGTTGTGGCTCTGATTTTGGAACAATCCTTCCATTTCTTTATGCCTGATTGCCTGTGTCTTTTCGCTGCTGTGTGTTCTTCTGCTCTTCCTCATGTGTGCTAGTAGTGTAAATGCCGGTGTTGACTTGTTGACTTTGGTTTGAGAACAGATCTACTACCGAGCAGACTACTACGGAGTATCTGTTATATCTTACTCCGTATATGTTATTATGTTAGCTTGATTTTTGTGGCTTCCTGTCATTTTTATCATGTTCAATAATCTGGTAACCAGAAATAAAGGATTAATGGATTCTGAGTATTCTGATGAACAATAACATAATGCAAGGAGCTGTGTATGCAATAATGTAACTTTTCCTACAATTTTCTTTATATTTTGGTATTGTATACTGTATTATGCTTGCGTTTACAAGATCATCTGTTATAATTTGTGCGTATTGCTTATTTGGCCGATTTTTGTAATCGCTTGTTCTATAGTGTGGAAGTGGCTTGAGCAGATGACGTTCAGTTTTATTTTGAACCATAGCAACGCAGATATTAGTTATTACCATGCAGAGTGTTTGATAGATGCCTTTTATTCCATTCTGAAGGTAGTTGCTTCAGCTTCCTCTACGGAAAATTTTCTTACGCCTGACAGTTGAGACTTTGTTCTGGGATTCCTACTCACCAAAGTAATTGCTTCATAGATTAGTTCATGCCTTCTTTTCCTGCATGTTTGCACATTCTATTTACTGCTGAATATCCAGTTGATACTTCATACTTGTATGTTCTTTGGTTGAGAATCAAGATTGAGGTTACCCGCTATATACGGAGTACCAGCTTAAAGAAACACCAGCGTTTATCACTTTGTTCTGTGTGGGTGCGTGATGACTGATGAGTGTGTTGATTGTGAATTATATACGTCTTATTTTCTTTTTGTGTTGCAATGCACGCGTTACAAATATTCTCTCTTCGAATCTACCTGTGGAAAGACCGTCTTTTGTATAGTTTTGGTTGTTTCATGTGCAACTGGTAAAGAACCTGAGTGCAATAACAAGAGTACAAGAAGAGAACAGGAATGCAACAAGAAAGTACTGTATTAACTATTAAGTCACAAATGAAGATGTCCAGAAAACTAGTAGGAGTATTTATTCAAAGCAGTGGCAAAGGTAACATTCAGACTACACCCTGCAGATACGTTGTTAGTTGGACTCAAAACGACTCACAAATCAAAGTAGAATGTTCGACATATTTGCCCAAACCTCTGCAAACTCACGAAGAACAAAAACTAGACCAACTCATTGAATCCTATGTCTAACAAAGGCTCTTTGGAAGGTTGAACAACTCTCGAGTCCAAACCAGCACTAAACACCGACTATTTGCTAAAAGTGACTTAACACACGTAGTCCAAATACTAGTAACAGAGGCGAATCTAGCCCCAGAAACTTCGGGTAGCCCTTTTAGTACAATTTAATTTAATTTTTTTTTAAATTTTAGGCAATATTTTGACGGGAAATTTGGGGTAGCCGGTGCACCCCAGGCTAACCCCTAAATTCACCCTTGACTAGTAGGCAAACTAATTTTATGTTATAAGACTGAGAATAAGACAACTAACTAGTAACTATTACATCCTCCCAAAAAGAGGTACGTGATTTACATTCTCGTCAGATCTTTATAAAAAGATGTCTCTAATTTGAGGCCCAGTGTATACAAAAATATTATTGTCGGAAACTCGCTCACTCTTGTAGTTTTGCTTGATGTACGAAGAAATGGTAAAGGCTACGAGCACAACCAAGCTCTTCTGACACGAGCCATTAGCAGTTTAGAGCCACCACCACTGCTCTTCCAGAACGAGACATCGCCGCCGTGCGCGCTGCTAATTATTCTCAAATGTCAACCCCGCCGCACATTATGAGGACCGCATCTGCTTGTTTGAGTGCAGGTAACCTTCACTTTCTTCGCCGATATTTCTCAATTCATCGTCCTTTCAATAAAACTACCCTTAATCATGTTGTTAATGACCCCACTAATCATGTTGTTAATGACCCCAAATTCTCCCTTCAATTCGTTAGAGAACAGTCCGATTTAGGGTTTTCTGATCCCCAAATCCCCATTTCCCTCTTTTACCACATGATTCATCTCCGTCGTCGTCCTCATATTATTGATTTCTGCCGTCTTTTTACTGCTATGACCAAGATTAAACCCAACCCCCCTTTTACCACCGTAATTAATCTCCTTAATCAACTTGAGCTCTCCGGTGTCCGCCCCGATATGCATTCCCTTGGTATTCTCTCCAATTGTTACTGCCGCTTGGGCCGTCTCGATTTCGCTTTCTCTATCCTAGGCAAGCGCTTCAAGCTAGGCTATCAACCTGATATTGTCACCTTCACTACCTTGATTAACGGACACATTCACAAAGACCAGTTACCCGAAGCTGTGAAATTGTTGGATAAAATCGTTAAGCTTGGTTTACAACCTAACATCATGACCTACGGTGCTATGTTCAAAGGTCTGTGCCGCACTGGCAACAATGCTGGTGCTCTTAACTTGCTTAGGAATATGGAGCGTAAAGGCGCTTGTAAGCCTAATGACGTGATATATAGCACAATCATAGACAGCCTTTGTAAAGACAGGCTGTTACGGCAGGCCCTTAATCTCTTCAACGAGATGAAAACCAAAGGCATCTCACCTAATGTCGTAACATATACTTCCTTGATTCGAGGAATGTGCAGTCTAGGGCATTGGGATGATGCTAAGATCTTGTTGTCTAAGATGCTGGACGGCAATGTAGCCCCTAGCACTGAGACTTATAGCATGCTAATTGACATGTATTGTAAAGAAGGAATGGTTGATGAAGCGAAAGCTATATTTGAATTCATGACTAATCAAGGTCTGAATCCCAATGTTATTACTTACAATGCTTTGTTGGACGGGCATTGTTTGCGTGGCGAGATGGAGGAGGGGGAAAAGCTCCTAGATTTGATGGTCAAGCATGGTGTTCAACCAGATGTTGTGAGTTTCAACACCTTGATTAACGGATACTGCAAGAATAAAAAGGTTGACAAAGCCCTGGAAGTCTTTCGAGAGTTTAAACGTTTAGGGTTAACCCCAAATGTTGTCACATATAGCACTCTTATAGACGCGTTGTGCAAGGCCAAGAGGCTGCACTTCGCTCAGGAGCTATTCAAGGAAATGCAAGCTCATGGACATCATCCGAATGTTGTGACTTATTCCTCGTTGCTACACGGCCTATGTAGAGATGAGAGGATTGATGAGGCAATTGCATTGATTAGTGATATGAAGAGTAATGGAGTTGTCCCCAATTTAATTGTATGTAATATCCTTATTGATGGCCTATATGAAGCTGGGTGCCTTGGAGAAGCCTTGAATCTGTTCTCTTCTCTTATGGCTGAGGGGTTACAGCCGGATGTGAAGACATACACGATCATGATCAAAGGACTTTGTAAAGGAGGGTTAATGAACGATGCATATGAATTATTTAAGAAAATGGAAGACAATGGATGCTCTCCAAATGGTTGCACTTATAATACAATTATTAAAGGTTTTATTTGTGGCGGTGATATCAAAAATGCTTTGGAGCTTGCGAAAACCATGAAGAGCAAAGGGTTCATGGCAGATGTGGAAACTACTTCCTTATTTTGTGGCTTACTCACTTCTCACGATATTAGTGAAGACGACAAGAGGTTGCTTCGAGAGTTCTTTGATGCCTGAACACATGGTTTGCTACATTATACCATTTGAATTAAGCTTGATTTTTATGTCATATACAAAGTGTTTGTTAATAATTTTTATAGTATGTCATGATGCCTTGGTCAATTCGTCATCTTTTCAGTTTATGGTCGTTCTGTCATGTACAAAGAGTGCGATCTTTTCACTGCTCTGAAAGCCAGCTAAAGGCATCTTAGAAGCAGGTTACAACAATCTCTTGTCTATTTGATTAATGTTGTGGTATCTGATTGAGGACAATCCTTCCATTTTTTTTATGCCTGTGTTCTTTTGCTGTTGTCTGTTTTTATGCTCGTCCATTGTGTGTGCTAGTAATGTAATGACAATGTTGACCTATTGCCTCCCTATGATACTTAGAAATTCTGCTTCTGTTGAAAATAGTCTGAGTTATATACTAATCTGTTATATGCGATTGTTTAGGTTCACTTACATGGTAACCAGAATTGATGAGTGAATAGAAATATCTGAACAATTACATAAGGGCTGGAATTGAGTATACATTAATGTAGCTTTTCACAAAAATTTCTATTTTTTTATGTTTGAGTATGGTTTTATTATGTAGGTCTCTGTTTTAATTAATGCTTATTACTCAAGTATCTTGCCTTGCCATGAGCAGTTTTTTTGAGGTACCAGGATGCTTCATATAGCTAGGAAGAGGCCCTTCATATCGGAATTCATCTGAAGGATAACATGCTTTATTCATCTTAACCTGTGCTCTACTCTAGACTTTCTGTGACACATTAACCGGCTTCTTTTCTTCTAAGAGACTGTCTCATTTTGTGTTCACAATGTTCCTTCAAGACTGTCCTTTACACCATGCAGAACTGTCTCATAGCAATTCCTTATATTAGTTCTAAGGGGAGTTGCTTCTGCTTCCTTCCTCTGCAGAGAATTTTCAAATCTCTCTCTCAGAGTTGTGACTTTGTTCTGGCAGGATTCTAGCAGTTATGAATCGAGGTTTTTATGCAGTTTAGTAAATCTCAAAGGGTAAGATTTTTAGCTGATTACCTTTGGAGCTGGTAGAAGAATATGCTTTGGATTGCATCTCAGTCTAGCTACCACGGAGCTTTCGCTTGGAGGTTGCACTTTTTTGATTGGGATCTGTCTGCAGGGTTTGAAAAAACAAGAGATTGACAGTAATAAAATCCCTGGTATAGCTATAGACAAGAAAATTTCACTACATCTTGTGGTGAAGTAATCTGCCATCACCCAACTAGTCTCTTTGCTAGCCTGCCTGAGCGAGTGAGACCAGCGGAACACTGTGTGAGACGACTCAAAAGTTATCGTGTTGTTCATTTTCATGAAGTTGGTCCTTGTTTGTGTAAAACATGTAACGTCCATTTTTATTCCAATAATAATAACAAGAGGGATGAGAAGTTTGTTATCACCTATATCGTGCTTTTGGAGAGACTCCGAGTTTGTATTTTTGAATTTTTGTGTCTGTTTGTTGACAGGTATGTTCCGCCACACGTTTACGTGCCAATTTGCTCTGGTCAAAACTCAAACGCAAAATATTTTCCTATATACAATTCTATATCGCATTGTAATGCAACTGCAACTCATGGATAAGAATATACAAACTCTAATGAATGAGAAGTTGATTATTCATTCATCGTATAAATTTGACAACTCGAAAACTATCATGGTTCATGACATTAGTTGAAATTTTGCATTACGCATTTGCGCCCAAATACACTGGTCCCAAAAAAAAACAAAAACGAAAAATTAGCTCAATCAATAATTTTCAATACGTCGTCGTTTTACCTTGATAGTCCTCGGATTTTTGACATGGCGGGAAAAATTCAGAATAAATATTAATTCAGCATTTACAAAGCGGGAGAAACAAAAATCTCAGAGAGAGAAAGAGGAAATCTTAGAGAGAGAAAAATATGAAGGACGGCGATGGAGAGACAGAGAAAACAAGATTACTGAGTTTAGCGCTCGATTTCGGGTTCGATCAACAATCTGCTCAAAAATGTTTGGACCGTCTTATCCTTCTCTATGGTAACTCATTTCTAAACCCTAAGTTTTTGGTCCCAAAAATCATGTCCTTGATTATATTCTTTATTGTATTTTCATAATTGTTGCTTGAAATTGCTTTGTTACTCATTTGAGAAATTGGAGTTACTGCAGTGGATTAATTAGTTGGTTGGTAATTATTGATTAATTACTTCTGTATGACGATTTTAAATGACGATTCATGTTAGCCGACTCTGAATCGTTTTGGGACTAAGCCTTGGTTTTTGTTATTGTTGCGGTGGTGGTTCATTTTGACTAATTAGTGTAAATCAAATAGGAGTTGCAAGTGTTACAATACGGCATCGTTTTGAGTAATTGTTGTTTAGTTGATTGTTTCTTCTGCAGTGATTTCTTAAATGTAAAATGTTTTTTGTTCTTGGTGTTCATATGAAAAGTCGAAAACCTAACTATTACGATAGAGATCCGATGTTAATTTAGTTTTTAATGAATGATTAAGATTTCACTAAATTGAGATGGAGAAGATTGAATGATCGATACACCTTAATACAAATTATTATCATTGATTGGCCAGTTATGAGTTACCGCGTTATTGCTTAGGTTAGGCCGATGAATAGGACTCATTGTAACAATCAGTCTCGCCCTAGAACAACTCAAACATCTACTACAATTATACCCAACGTATGAACATCGAACACAGTGTAATGGGGCTCAAATTACTGAAAGAATTAGAACATTTCGAGTGTAGATATTCGTAATTGACATTACTATTTGGCCACTTTTTGTTATTTGTACTAAGACGGTCCGTATAAGTATTACTGGCTAGTGACTTATTGTGGCTGCCTTAACTCTTGTACTGTGCTCTAGTTCTAATGACAGAAATAAAGTTGTTATCTTTGGAATTTTTCGTGTGTGATTCATGTCTGATGTGTTTTATCATAATGTATAGGTGAAGATGGGCAAGATTTTGTTACTGTGGAGTTGTGTGGTGATGATTTTGTCACAATGCTGGCTGAGTCTGTTGAAGACACTGACGAATGGGATGACCTACAAGCTATGGAAACTGAGACATGTGGTGCACTAAGCAGCATGCTGAACAAACAAATTCCGACTGATAAACTTGAAGATGAGAGGGAGTTTAAAAATGGTGTTCACATCATAGAAGATTCTCCTGTAAAAAAGATCCATCAAGATGTCCTGATGGTTGATTCTTCCAGTGAAACTGAGGATTCAGACTATGAATCTGGCCTTAGAAATTCGTCATCTGCACAAATTTCTGGTCGTCGTCTGAACAGCAGCATTAGGTCTACAACGAAATCTGGAGTAAGATTTCTTGAGCCAAATTGTTTGTTTGTTTGCTTGTGTTTTTGTTTTTTTTTGGTATGTGTGTGTGGGGAGGGGGGGGGGGAAGGGGTAATGCAGGAATCTCATTTACACACCAGCGTATCCTGTTCTGCAACTGGTGATTCCTGAGCAGGCACAACTTTCAGGTTTTAGAAGTGACATGTTTCCAAAATATTAATGTGAAACTAGTTGCAAAGTCGTCCTACAAGTTACTTAAGAACTTATAGTGCGTGTTCTGCATATTCTTGTTACGCTAGTTTCTCATGTAGTGCTTCTACAAACTTTCCTTTTCCCCAAACACACTCCTGTTTCCAGCACTCCAGCTGCAATTTAACCATTTTCTGAAAGATGATTGCAGTGAACTAACATTAGTTTTAACTGATGAATCTCAAGTTCCCTAATGATTTCTGCCTTTTTGAAGGTGAGCAGTGTCACTAGTGACTCAATACCTTCAATTTCTCGCAAAAGGGATAGGACCACTTCAGAGAGCCATCAGGGGATGAACAAAAGTGAAGGAACACTAAGCTTTGAAGAATTGGAGGCTTTGGATGATTTTGAATTAGCTAATGTTGTGATATTCGGTAATAAGTCTTTTCGCCCTTTGCAACACCGGGCATGTAAAGCATTTGTACAGAATGAAGATAGCTTTATTCTTATGCCAACAGGAGGTGGAAAAAGTCTGTGTTACCAGGTAATTATCTTCATCTTCAGAAAAGAAAGTTTTTTATGAATTTTTCTGTCATGGTTTGTCTTTAACCCTATATAGAGTCATGGTCATTAATTTTGCTCAGACATTGTTTGAAACATGGAAATTTAGTAAAATAGTGAGAGTATTGTTGAAAGTATCCTTCGTAGTGGCTATGTGTTTAGCGTATGGCGCAACATGCAACCATTACAGCCCTAGCAATAGTGCAGTTACTGCATATGTAACCTTGTATCAAAAACCAAAACTATCTTTTGTGATACTAGTTCCAGCAGTTGAGTTCTTGCATCTCCTAATTGTGGAAAGTTACAGAATTTTGTCAGATAGCTTTGCATTCTGACAACTGGTTAACTGTTCTTGATTTGGAGTACTAGGCATATTCTTTTGATGTAACTATTGAGTTACTTTATACCTCATTGAATTTTTCGTTTGTGTTTTGCATGATCTTGCAGCTGCCAGCGACCCTTAAAGCTGGTGTGACAATTGTGATATCTCCACTCCTCTCCCTGATACAAGATCAGATAATCACATTGAATCTGAAATATGGGATTGCTGCAACTTTTTTGAATTCCCAGCAAAGCCCTTCACAAGCTGCTACAATTCTCCAAGAGCTGCGGTAAAATCAATATTGCTAATTTTTTCTTGAGTTTTCATTTGCCTTTCTCAAGTCTTAATAATTAGATGACCTAGTGGTCTCTAGTGTAGTTGCGTTTCTCCTGGTACTGACAACTACTTGAAATGGTTCCGCGTGCCTTATTTTACAATATATGTCTCTGTTTTCTTATGACAGGAGTGACAAACCCTCTTGTAAGCTTTTGTATGTGACTCCAGAAAGAGTTTCTGGAAATGCTGCTCTTTTCGATACTTTAAAGTTCATGCGTCAAAAGGTTAGTTATGCGTGTCCTTGGTGATTTGATTTAGTTAAGCCCCTCTTCTTGTACCACAAGTTTGACTGAACAAAAGAAGAATGTCACATTTCATCTAATCACAGGGACAACTGGCAGGCTTTGTTGTTGATGAAGCACACTGTGTGAGGTATGCTTCTATTTCAAAATAAATATTGTGAAGAAGAGGTTTAGGCTAAACTTAAGTTTATGCTCATCATTTAAGTTGGTATTCAATCCTTTTGCCGATGCCATATAAAAGGTTGAGCTAATGATCTAACATCGTGCGCTCATTTCTGGCTGGGGGTTCACGAAAATAGAAGCTTAGGAATTGAAGGAGATGAAGAGTGTGGGTAACTTATGCTGTGTGACCTATTGCCAAGAAGGAAGATTGGTTGCACTATCTGAAAAAAAGATGAAATTTAATCAATATGTAGAGTTGGGGATACATTTGATTGAACGTGTCACGAGAGGTCAAACTCATATGCATAAACTTTTTTTTTTTTTTTTTTTGTGGATGAGGATAATGATTTATAAGTTCAAGATACTCACCTGAAGAATAAGCTACTCGTCAGTGTTTCAAGTGCTTCTTTGGGTCATTTAGTGCACCAATGTCCCTTATAGTTTGTTTTGATTCACTTTAGTTACAACCTACTACTTGGAGCCAGCTTATTGTTTTTGTATTCATTATGTCATATGAATAGGTGGGATTCGCCTCGTTACTGCTGTATCGGTGCGTGTTTGCTTACTTGTTCTTGTTTATTTGTAGCCAATGGGGGCATGACTTCCGTCCAGATTATCGGAGATTAGGATGCCTTAAGCAGAACTTTCCAACCATTCCTGTCATGGCATTAACTGCAACAGCAACTCATTCTGTCCGCAAGGTAATGATTCACACAATTTGGATTCATTTGCTGTGATTACGATTTGAGGATGCTCCTTATTTATAGATATCTTCTGCAGGACATATTAAGTGCATTAAGAATACCTCATGCTATGGTGCTGGAGAGAAGTTTTGATAGACCCAACTTGAAATATGAAGTAATAAATAAGACCAAGGAACCACTTAAGCAGCTTGGTGAAATACTGAAGGAGCGGTTTAAAAATTCTTGTGGCATTGTGTACTGCCTTTCGAAGAATGAAAGTGTAGAGGTTTCAAAGTTCCTGAATGAAAAATGTAAGATCAAAACGGTGTTTTACCATGCTGGTTTACCAGCTCGTCAAAGAGTTTCTGTTCAACAGAAATGGCACACAGGGGAAGTGCAAGTTGTGTGTGCTACAATAGCTTTTGGCATGGGAATTGATAAGCCAGATGTGGTAAGTAGAAAGACCCCAATAATTGCTCCACTTCTCCCCACTTTGTTATGTGATTTAATTTTGTCAGCTTTATCCTATCTCGTGACTGTTGAATACAAAATCGGGCTGCATTTTGTTATATGCAAAATTGTTATATGCAAAATGCGCATTGTCTTGTTAAGTCTGTACTATAATCCATTGTAATAGTAAGTTTTTCTGGTCATTCTGTGTGGAGAAGTGCTTATCCTCCTTGAGGATGGGTAATGTTATTCCCTTTTCTTCAGAATTCCTCTGACAATACTTTTTGTTGATGTCCAGCGTTTTGTTATTCATAATACGATGTCCAAATCTATTGAAAGCTATTATCAGGAATCTGGAAGGGCTGGGAGAGATAACCTTCCTGCAGT
>JBBYHQ010305341.1:0-18394 GCA_038382645.1 Spergularia azorica | reverse complement strand
GTGAGGTCAGCCCACAGCCTGGCGAGCTGCCATAGGTGACTACTTCCGGCTCAGTCGATGAGTCGGGGTGTTACAGTAACGGTTAGAAACCAATGAATCAATAAGAGATGATGAGTGAAGGTTCAAGGAAACGATATTGGAAATAAGCTCACACTTGGATGATCATTGTTCTTACCTTCAACACTCAACAAATGCTAGCAAGGTATCAAAAATCCACGAAAGGTACTTCCTCAAAATCACCACCTAAACAAATGTCGAATACGATGGAATTACTACAAATCACAAGGTAGATATCCTCAAATGACTATAACATTCCTACAATTTACACATCACACACCCAACAACACCCAACATGATAATCCCAAGCAAAACATGATCATATGACAACCAAATCAACTCCAATTCGCGTCAAACTTGCACAACAACTCAATAAACATACTAGCAACAATCTCCCACCATACAAATACCAAAATACTCATAATAACACTCAAAATAGACAAAAACCAGATCTGGGCAGAAGCAATTTAACTCAATCAAGTCATTATAAATCATCCCCAAATTGATACTACACGTTACCCGTCTCATAATAAGTCATCCCTTCAATTCCCATGCAAATCCGACCACAAAATCACTATCAAACATGCATAAACCCTAATTGTTAAGCCCCAAATCACCACTCCATAAATTCATGCATTATCTTCAACAAATCATGAATAAATCATAGGATTACAATTTCTACACCCAAATTCATGTTTAAACCACAACCAAACATGAATACCAAAAAGCCCTAAATTACAATTGTGAGAAAGATATAGAAATCTTACTACTCTTGATATAATAATCAAGAGGAAAGGTTGATAAGGACAGTGGGGCTGCGGTGGTGGTGACGGTGGTGAGGTGGTGCGGCGGCCGCGGTGGCTGCGTGAGAAGGAGGGAGCCGCTGCTCTCGTCTCTCCTTTCTTCTCTCTTTTTTTTTCTTCTTTCCTGCTTCTCTGTGACGTACGTGGTAGGGGTTTGGGAGAGGTTTGATTGTTTTCTTTTTATATGTTGTAGTAGTGGGAGTAAGGGAGTAATAGTAAGGGTAATTAGGTAAATTGCCATAAAACTAACCCAATTAGGAAACTTGTCCCAAAAATAGAAGTTAGTCTCTTAAATAAGTCCTAAAGCGTAACACCCTAATTAAATAAGAGTCCCAAAAATTACGGGGTGTTACAGTTAGTAAGGCTGTTTTGGTAAATTGCTAGGAAATCACCCAATTAGGAAACTCGACCCAAAATAGAAAATTCCCAAATTAAAATAGCAACTAGAAACTCAAAATGATAATTTCCCAAAGGATTTTAATTAATTAAAAGTACCAGAATTGTGGGGTGTTACACATTACTTCACATATAAACTAAATACCTCCTAAATGTCACCAAAGTTCGTATAATATCGATCACCAAACATTTTTATTCAAAAGCCTAATGCTACTCGGAAGTCAAAACTCATATAGCGTCAATATTTTCATCCCATCGCAGCTATAAAAGTTTAAATCTTATTGTTCTTAAATCATTATTCCATCACACTCCAATAATAATTCTTAACACATAAAGTACCTCTTTCTTGTACTCCAACCAATAACATATCTAAGAATTCTCTCATAAGAATTTACAATGCTCTTCAAAATCCAAACAAAACACACTTAGGTCAGAAAGAACCTAACACATAACACATGACACTTTAAGATCTTTAATCCCCAACGGGCACTTAACAATTAAATTTCACTACTAGTTCCCTTCATAGCAAAGTATCTCTCCAAACATACTGAATCCTCTTATTGTTTTGGTAATCCCCAAGTTCACACCTTTCACCTATTTCATTATCATCCCATCCAAGAAATGCAAACTAACTGTAAAATACGAAGAAGAAAAAACTAGCAAAACTGTAAATTTATATTACGTACTCTCTCATTCCATTCACTCGAGACATAAGCTTAAGTTATCTTAAAATAGCATCGACGAGGTAAACAATCAATTAAATGACATAAGCACATAAACACATACGAGGCAAACCAAAACCTACACTACCCCACACTCGTTTACCTCACCACGGCATTATCGAAGTTTAGTACTCATTTACTTATACTTTTTGTATCCCAATTACCTAAGGTCTTGACCAATCAAGTACTCTGACACCACTTTGTAACACCCTCAAATTCCTTGTAAATTTTTTTTTTTTTTTTTAAAATTCAGCTTTCTAAATTAGACAAACCAATCTTAGGAGTGTTACCGCCATTACTGACTCTTCTAGACAATTGTTAAGGCTAGGGTAATAAATTAGTAATTAATTTGAATAACTTTAATTGAAATACAACTCTTATCAACCAAGCTAATCTTAGCCAAATACAAATCGACTTATGCGGAAGCTGTACTGATCAAACTAATTAAATTCGTACCCCGATAGTTACTCGTCTCTCATGTCATCCCTTTTAGCAACCCCTTGCAATTGTATCCAAAGCAAAAATCTTCTAACCTGTTTCAAACGATCTGCTCTCCATTGCGGACGAATTCCACTAAGGACAAAACACAACAAAAGAATCTGTTAATCAAACGGGTTGAGTAAGAAAGTATCTATCTGAAAAGCCGCTTAAAAGACGTATAACATTTCACAAACCACCTAAATAAAACAATAAGACAGAGAATGAAACGGAGGGAGAACTTTTTTTATTTACACACTTTCTTTTACTATATCACAAACTTTTGAAGTCGCTTCGATTTCTTTTCCTTCAACTATCTAAGGTATTGGACTTTCTTACTACAACACCAATATTGCTGAATGCATGCATCTCCCAAGGGTCTTGTTCCACAAGGGGAGTATATAAAGGCACGTGGTGGTGATCACTTCCACCCCATCAAATACGTACGTACCAAAACCGTAGAGTATATTCAGACCATTACCGTCACCCAAAACCCGAGTTGACCCCCCTTACCCAGAATCAACCCATCGTTAGGTACTTTAATTAACACTTCCTTGAATGCTACTCACTTGCGATCATTTTCTCAAATTGAGTATAGACTTCTAACTTTCACAAAACCGAAGTGTAGATATAAAAACAGAAAACATAATCTTTCATATTGATATAATTTAACAGCTTCATATAACAGAGAGGCTCGAAACACTCATTACACATAGCACACACTTTTTAAATTTCAGTCTTTTTCAGCAAACTATTAGAAACAATTGATACGTTAAATATGTGCACATATAGAGATTCTCTTGAAGGGTATCAGATCGCTACTTCTTACATGGACCCGTGTACAGTCTCCTCGGCCTAGCTCAACAAGTCCTCTAAAAAGGCTCTCCTATGTGCTAAATCTACATTATGTCCAATGCATGCTTGTTAGTAATTCCATTTCTATTCCAGTATTACTTGCCAAACACTTTACTAGGTAAGTCCTTATAGATTTTAGGAACCAATTCAATAACCTCTACATAGCCCACCAGTCAAAACTTCTATATTTAATTTGGTACATCCTATCAAATCTTAAGTGGCTACTTCCTGCATCGATACGATTTTAACTAATTTCTCAACCACTATAATCACAAGATCAACAAATTCTGCTAAATTAAGACTGCAGCCCCTATAACATTATGTACCTCCTCAATTTCATATCATTACACTGTTAAATATTTTTACCAACTTACATTAAACGTGTATTGATCAACCACAATTAGCTCCAAGGTCAACTTGTTTTTCTCCCTTATGATTTGAACAAGGAACCATAAACAACAATAATAATGGTTTATCCAAATCAATCATCAAAACTCACTTACTAACAACATCCAACATCCATAAATATTATCAAGTTCAAAACCCAGCTTAACTCGCCAAAAATTCCCAATTTCATCATCAAATCCTAGCTTCAATACTATTTAAATTCATGAAGTCCCTACCATATTAGCATGAAAAGTCCAATTACCCATTAACATCAATTCATAACTCTCTCAACAACAATTTAACAAAATGATAATCAAACCTCAATCACTACTTTACAATTTCTTCATCAATAATAACTCAAAATAAATTCTGAAAATTACCCACTTAAAATGACGTGAAAATACATGTTTATAAATAACTTGATAACTTGAAATCATCATTTTAATACTCGAAAACGAGTAGCAATGATATTGATTAACAAAAACTACCGTTGTTTGGGGGTAAAAATTGAGAGGTGGAAAAGGGAAAAAGAACAACACTTACTTGGGTGGCTAGGGTGGCATGAAGACTGCCGATTGGAGATGAGGAAGCCAAAGAACAAGGGCCACAACGAGAGGCGAAGACACGTTAAAGAAGAAGAAGGAACAACTTGCTTGAAGATGAGAATTTTTGAAGAGTTGATATGTCGTGAAAACAAAAGAAGATTGAATATGAAAATATTAGGTTTGGGTTTAGGTTTGTCGGTTTAACCAACAAATAAATCTTTTTTTTTTTTTTGCTGTGAATATATAGTACCCGTGAATAGGATCCAGGTCAAAGCAACTTTTCGAAATTACACTTTTGTTACTAAAGATAGATTTATATACTCGAAATAATTTTAAACAAGTCTTAAAAATACGGATTGTTACAAGCACGGGGAATGAGCTAGAGAGTGTGGCTCATGGCCCGAGCCCTTTGCTTCCATGATTGATGAGATTACATGATCATTGCTTATCGATAATATGTTGGATAGAGTGTGACACTTGGTAGTGTCTTCCCCTTGCTCATTCATTGTTGCCCAATTCTTTGGTCGATGTTGCTTTGTATTGCATTCTATCACGCGATTTTGGTACGTATCATTTAGGTTGTATTATAGTCTTTGGATTTGTTGTTGTTGCTCTAAAAAAATCTGAAATGAGAAATGCGGCCAGCATTGGAAGGAATTTGGAGGATAAAATTAAAGTGGGGAGTTTTGGAAAACTCAAGGAGGAGTTAAAGGTCTAAGCATGGTGAAGTACAATGTCGGGTTTTGTAGTGGCTAACAAGGTGCTTTTAAACAAATTTTGGTTCAATTGAGCATGATTTAGCTTGCAATTAGGCGCTCTTGTGTTTTGGCGCCTATGAGTTTAAAGTAAGAGAATTATGCTCATTTTAGCCAAATCGATCACCCGAGAGACATCGAGAGTTAAGAGAAGAGTCAAGTGAAGATTCGAGAGACCTAAGAAAGACACTAACAACCATGGAAGAAGACCCCAAGCCGAGGAAAGCAGCCGATCAAGCATGAAGAGATACATACCATCACCTTCAACTTCAAATGGCCTTAACTGTCTATCAATAAGAGATTTTGTAAAAATTTTACTAGGAAAGGAAACCTCATCATCTTAGCTTTCCAACTATATATTATCAGCTCAAAGTGAAGTTTGGAGCTGAAATTTATGCGCGTTTGAAGATCGCCCGGCAGAACAGTTTCTCGGACCAAGGACCCGTGTTTCGGGCCGAGGAGAGTCATACTCGGTCCGAGAACTGTCTTCCTCGGACCAAGGAAAGTCACCATGGGGCCGAGTTTGAGGAACCTCCGTCTTGGCCCGAGGATAAGGCCTTTTGCGGGCCGAGACTCACCTTTCTCGCCCCGAGGAAGTGACCTTCCGGGAAGTTTCCTAAATGCTAATGACGGTTTATTTGGCTAAATAATTATTTTGTCTTCTAGTATGTTGTACTTGTACGATATAAAAGGAACTTGGAAACCCTCAATACTTATCTTTTGATCACGTTTCATAATTTCATTGTTAGGTTGTTGCGACCTCTCTCTCTCTTGTTCATCTTTCTTAAAAATGATTAGGCAAAAACTATGAGTTTTATTATTCAAAATATTATAGTAATAATTAGTATGGGAGGTTAATCCTTTCCAAGACTCATGGTGTAATTAAATCATTCATTCTATGCATTAGTATGGATTTCTTCTCTCTAATTTGCCTCTAATTTCATAGTAATTAACTCTTTGTTCTTAATTGCATGATTAATCCTTGTTTTGTCTAATTAGTTATTGGACATGACTTAAGTAGTTGATCGTTATATGCTTGGTTGATAATTGATGGTATTTGATTATTAGCTTAAAGGAACCAACCTTTACATGAATAATGTATGGTTATGACTAATTTGCAACTGAGGAATTCATTAGACAACTAATAAATGATATTTTGTTAGTGTCGCGGTTGCAGCTAATTAGATATAAATTTTGGGTTGTTCTTTATCTTTTGTAAATCCTTGTTCTTCATGCCTTTGATTATTTTGTGATTTGTTTGAATGGTCACTGACAATTTAGTATTAAATGAGAGAAATTTGGTAGCGGTTTCTCAATTTTCCCACAAAGCGGATTAATTGGTTGAATAAACCGCGGTTAAGCATGATATGGTAAAATTAGAGAGAGGAATGACTATACTTGGGTGATTGATGAGATTGTCACCGAGAGCACCTATAATCATATTGATTGATAAACCGTTAATTTATCTATTTCGTAATTAGTTAATTAAAAACAAACTAACCAAAATCTCCCCAGTTTAGTTGTTTTATTTCTTATTTTGTTATTTTTACACATGGAATTGTATAAGGACTCCTCTCTTCCTCGTCGATACAATACCCACTTACCCTTGCTAATTTAGCTAGATTAAATTTGATAGATAATCAACTACTTATTTCACATCAGATATTCAAATAAATGGATAAAGTCATCTGAACAATTGAATTATAGTGCTATAACTTTATTGAAAATTATGCATTCAACTAACTAACAAGAATAATCGTCAAGTAATAAATAATTATTACATTGAGCTAAATTTATGGAAATTCTAATTTTTTTTACATGTTTTGAAAGATAGTGGGTCAAACTGAACACTCAAAGTTTCTATCGTTGGTTTAAATTCTTATTTTTAAACACTTGTCTTCCTTTGTATCTATTACTTTTAATAATTGCGTGCATAAAAAGCTGACGTGGAAAGCAGTTTAAATAAAGTTGACACGTATACGAGTTGTAGCATTTGATTGGTCTAATATATTCTTATGATATCTCAGCAAAATATGTGAAATAAAATATTATGATACGATATCATTTGTAACCAAATATAAAATAATATGATATCTTTTCTGATCAAAAATAAAATGATGTGCTATTTTTTGTTTTATTTTTAATATTTTGTAACCAAATATAAAATGAATTGATATCTTTTCCTTTTCTTCATATGTGATGTGATCTTGCACACATTAATTCCCTTTTAAGCATGACATGATATACATACAATAAATATTATTTTTCAATGGAATTTCAAAGTTTAGAATTACTCTATGTTGTTATGTTATTGATGACACCCAATTTTAAATACAATGTCAACAAAGTTTGATCTTAAAAATACTATCATCCTTTTTATGAACAAAGAAAACTATACTCGAAAAATACATAATAGATATGCCTTCGAAAACATACATGATTTAGGTGCGAAGATTATTACAACCTAATTGTATGAGGTATATTACGTGTAACCTATCTATTACTTTTAACGGGTTTTCTAACGTGTGCCCAAATGACACATGGCAAGAACTCAAAACCTTCCTTATCTGAGTGAGATTCTCACTTGGAAACAACAAAATATGAGATCTCAATTACAATTTGAGGAGAATCTCATTCAAATAAGGGAAGTATTGAGTTCTTCACATGTGCCTTTGAATACACATTAGAAAAACCGCATTTTTAATAACGGTGTTCATAAGAAGTTGAGTCACACAACATTAATAAGAGCATGTCATCTATCTTTCTATTACTTTTAATAATTGTGTGCATAAAAACACTACAAGAAACACGTTGGTTTGCGACGGAGCAAACTCGTTGCAAATCAGCCAAAACTCGTCGTAAATGGTCTTTTACGACGAGAATCCCGTCCGGTCGCGAGTCGTCGCAAAAGGCTCCGTCGCAAATACTTTGCGACGAAATTACTGTACCCCGTTATAATATGTCTTTTTGCGACGAGGTGATTTTCTCGTCGTAAATGCTCTTTTGCGGCGACTTTTTCTCGTCGTAATTCTTTTTCCCGACAACACATAATAACAGTATTTAATCTATTTCCTTCACATGGACTGGAAGTACTTCGTTCTGGCGCAACTTGATCTCACCCGTGCGTACCTTAGAATACTTCCCAGTAGGTCACCCATCCTAAGACTACTCTCCATTAAGCACGCTTAACTGTGGAGTTCTTAGCACATGAGTTCCCTACTTTGAAAGTCGACTTTGTTTGTATAATAAGCACTAGCAATTTTTTTAAACTCTCATATGAATCCTTAAATCTCTTAAAAACATCATTATAATTTTGGTATTACACGATCATTTTTTACCCTTATACTTGTTGCTATGATTTTTTGTTTTTTTTTTTTTCAAACTTATTATCACACAACAATCTATCAACAAGTATTCCATAGTAGTTTCAAAGAATTCAACAAATGAAATCAAATATTTTATAATCAATGCACTCAATTGCATTACAAATTGGTTAAAATAAATTTTCAATATTTTTCACTTTATCTTAACTCTAATTTTAGTTCTTTTAGTTTTTTTTTTTTTTTTTTTTTTTGCGACGAGGATCTAGTGTCATCGTAAATAACTTGATTATCTACAACGAAAAATAGATTCTCATCGTAGCTAATCTATTATCTTCGACGAGAAACAGATTCTCGTCGTAGATGATCTATTATCTTCGACGAGAAACAGATTCTCGTCGTAGATTAGATGATCTATTAACTACGACGAGAACTGATTCTCGTTGTAGTTGATCTATTATCTACGACGAGAAACTGATGTTCGTTGTGTTATATTACATTTTGCGACGAGAAATTTGACCTTCGTAGATGATACTATTTTTTACGACGAGATCAAAAACCTTGTCGTAAAAAAAGCCATTTTTGCGACGAGAATCCCGCCCGGTCGTAATTTTGGTCGCAAATGAACGTTTTTCTTGTAGTGAAAGCTGACATGGAAAGTAGTTAAAAAGAAAACTGGCACGTGTACAGAAAGTAACAATTGATTGGTCCACATCTTTTTGTATATTTCAATGATATCTTAACAGATTTCAGTGAAATTAATTGGTTAAATATGATATCTTTTGTAACTAAAAATAAATAATATGATATAATATATGAACTATAATAAAATGGTGCTATGTAAATATTTTGACAACAAGAATAAAAGAAAAAACAATATTCTTTCTTTTGTTAATAGGTGATGTGATCTTGCACACATGAAATTGCCTTTTAAACATGTCATGATGTACATACAATAAATATTGTTTTTTCGGTGGAATTTTAAATTGATGATCTGTTATTACATAACCAAAGCTGTAACGGGTGTGGGAGTGTCGATTAATGAAGATACCATTTTCTTTAAAACTTAAAGTTGATTAATCCAATTTGAAACCGAGTTAGAATATCGTTTAGAAAATGTAACGGGTGTGGGAATGCCGATTAAGGAAGTTAGTTAAGAAGTTCGTGAATATTGAGGGTTGGCTAAAACATTTGACCGGGGTGAGTGGGTGTATATGTCTAAAAACATGTTGTAGGGGACTAAGGATGTTAGCAAAAAAAAAAATTGGGTCAAGTCGGACTGCCAATTAGGAAATAAAGTTCAGAGTTGTTACGTAGAGGCCCGGCTATACGAGTTAACAACGGATCGTGGAAATGCCTAAGAAAATTGACCAAGAAGGAGATCAACTAAGAAAGCTATCAGCATTATAAGGGTTCTCGGGTACAAAAGTCAACGGGTGACGAAGGGGTCAAGCGAGAGTTCAAATAAGTTGGCAATAGATTAGGGAGGTGAGTCAAATGGTGAAGGGAGTTTCTAGATTTTAGATTTTACCCCCTCCATTTCAGTGAGCTGTTTACGTTGGGTTTGGCACAAAAACGAAGGAAAGAGATAATACTTTACCTTTCATCATCTTCTACTTCATGGCACTATCATCAAACAACCATCACTAAAAACAAAAAAAAAAAATCAAGGAAAAACGTCGATGTGAGTAACAATAATGGTAAGGAATGATTCTACATTTCTTCTTTGATTTCATTTTTTAAGTAAAAAAAAAAAAAACTCAGTTCTTCCCCCCCCCCAACCCCCAAAAAAAAAAAACCCATTTTGTTAATTAAAGAGGACAAAACGAGATTTACATCCCTCTAAAATATTCCTTTGATTTCCATTTTCAAGTAACAAAAATAACTCAAATTTTTGCCCAAAAAAAAACCATTTTTCTAATTAAAAAAGAGTTGACGAGATTAATCATACCTCAAAATCTTACTATGTTCTTCAAAGATCAAGAGTTGTTATGGTTTACATGTAGAAATCCACTTTTTAGAGGAGAAAAAGTGGATATCAAATTTCTTGAGGAGAGAGAGAGAGGGGTCCTGGATGAACTCGGTTGAATGTGGGGTGTAAATGGGTTGGAGATGTGATTAATTTTGATAGGTAAGAGATAAATTGGGCTGTTTTTCTTAAAGAGAGAGGAAAAGTTTAGTGGTAATTGATTTGGATTAGGGGGTCATAAGACTAAGTAATTCAATTAAATGTTGGGTTAAGGGGGTTAGTAAGGGTAAAATAGGAATTTCAAGTGGGTTAAATTGTCTCAAAATAGAAACGTAAAGAATTGACTGAAATTGCCGAAAACGGAATACGTAAACAAATGAAAGAAATGGAGGGAGTACTTACTTTTTAAAACAAATTAGATCATATGGAAGTGGACCTGTAAACAGGTAGGATCAGTTTAAAAATTGGCCATGCCGCTAAAAGTCAGATTAAATGCATGTTCAAGTCGCGTTTGGCTTTGAATACGGGTCTTAGATACATTTTCACAACTTTTTGATAATTAAATTAATATTATAGTTATTATCCAGCATTTTTAATGTAAAATAGTAATAGTATTATAATCAGATTTATGATTTTCAATTTTCAATTTTTTTTAAAACTTCTTTTCAAAACTTATTTTCTACACTAAAATTAATTCCCTTACATTTGCCTAATTTGTTTTAAACACCGGCGAACGGGTCGACTTGGGTTTAACCAATAAATACGGGTAAGAAGCGGGTCCGAGCCAGAAAAAATGGGTCATGGCCCAGAAAAAAGCAGGTCAGAATAAGTTTTGGCGGGAGTAAAGAGAATACTTAAACCCAATATTGTTGGTCATACATCTTTATTTGTACATTCTGTGTTGTTTTGAATTCTCATTGGTGTTACTATTCCAATAAGTTTTAAGGGTTTGCAAAACTCTACCTTTAAAAGTCCCGATTTTGCGAAACCCTACCTTTTATAATATTTTTTGGAAGAGACTACCTTAAAATAAAAAAAAAACTTGCAAAACACTACCTTGTTGGCCTTTTCCGCTAGATTTAACACCAACTCCCATTTGACCGTTAGCTGACTTCATTAACCTCCATCTCCCATCTCCATTTATACCCCAAAATCCCCAATTATCAATTATAAATTCACAATTATATTCTCAGCTATATTAATTACCACCCCACCTAATAAAAAAATCTACCCCAAGATTTCCCACTTCGTCAAATTAACCAAAAAATACCCAAATATTTCCCCATGTGAGGAAATACAAGGAAATTATGAGGAAAGAATCATAAAACCCATTTTAATTTTTTTTTAAAGTAATTGGTAATTTTTTTTTTTTTTGAGAGTAGATTCTTGGATATAATTGAAGAACGGGAGATGAAGGTAAATGAAGTCAACTACGGTGAAAGGGGAGTTGGTGTTAAATCTAACAAAAAAGGCCAACAAGGTAGTGGTTTGCAAACTTTTTTACTTTAAGGTAGTCTCTCGCAAAAAATATTATAAAATGTAGAATTTTGCAAAAAATGAGACTTTTAAAGGTAGGGTTTCGCATAAAAACCCAAGTTTTAATTTATGTTTTTCAAAACTTAGGTTTAAATTTGCAATTTTTGAATTTTTTTAATATTTCAAATATTCAAACATAATATAGTAGTATTTTCACATGAGCATTTAGAATTCCCGTGCATTTGCATGGGTAAAAAAAACTAGTTAATATATAATCTCTTAATCCAACCTTTGTGTATGCTAATCATGACATTCTCATTTACTTTTACGTCTTCTTTAAACTTTGTGACAAATTTTGAATTTTATGATTATCAATGTTACAAGTTTAAATTTCCCTCCAACCCAAAAAGATTTTCCTCTTTGGGGTGAACACAACAACCAACAATATAATAATCAAATCATAATAAATTGGCAAGTAAATACGAGTGGGGATCCTTATATCTTATTCTTGTGTCTCACTCCATGTACCCCTCCAATCAAATTCTTAGAAATTAATTAAATTTTAAAGTTAAATGAATTTTTTTAATGAAGTAAAGTGGGTTTGCAAGTTTATGAAGGGACAAAGGTGGGACACAAAATGGGACAGAATTCTCATTCAGTAATTACTTAACTTCTATACTTAAACTTCTAATCCCACCCCTTTCCTCACCATCGTTCAACTCATCTCCACCACTGAAATCAACAGCGACCAACCACCTCCAACCCCACCGGCGACACCCATAGCCTAACTTTTCCCGTCGATCTTCCCATTACGATTGTCGATTGTCGGACCGACAATAGTCAACCATAGTATAAGCACCCGGTGATCGACGACATCAATGACGAGGAAGAGAGAAAGTAAGAGGAAGTTGAAATGACATTTTTTAAAAGGAAATAAAAATGAGAATTTTATTTGCACATACTCGTATCTTCATTATTTTATTATATTACTAGTATTTTGGCTGGTGCAAATGCACGGAAATAAAAAAATGTTAATATTATCTATATAACATATTATTGCTTTGAATATATTGAAAAAATCTATTTCAAGAATTTTAAACCCTAATATTGAGAAACATAAATTAGAAATTTGTTGTGACAATAACATATATGAGAATTGAAAATAACAAACATTTTAAAACTAATCAAGATTTTAAGAGTTGATCTACTATATACAAAAAAGTGAGTGTCATGCATGTAAATTTGGAAACCACGCAGCCCCTGTGTGGTTTCCAAATTAAATCTTGGTCGAAACCATTGCCCATCCAAGGCCCCGTCCCACTTTAACTTACTTGAATTGCTCGACCCGCCTCCCAGCCTAATTATCTCCACGCTTCAGTGCCACAATTATCCGCCGACTATAGTACCCAACAACTCCCTTCACCTTGACAACTATCTTAGTCATCCCTTTCCCATGCCGATTTTCCTAGGCGACCTCGCTCCCTTGTTAACCCCTCTACACGCACCTCCTATAAAAAAAACCGTCATCCCATCATCAACAATTTTCCTTCCCTACCCCCACCCATTTCCTAATCAACACTCTTACCAACCAACAATTGTTTTGGTTATACCACTCGACTTTGATACAGATGTTCAAGTCAATCGCTCAATCTCAATCCCCCTCGACTCATGTACCGCACCTGACCTCCCTCACCGATACCCCTCTGGACGTGTTAAATTTTCCAAGCGGCATCTCCTCCAATTCTTTACTCAGCTTACCACACGTTAACTCATCTACCTAACGCCCTTATCTCGGTCAATTATTAAACTCTAATTCCTTCAACCATATTTATTTCTAGACTCTAAACCCTATTTAGGTTGTTGTGCCACGATGGTAGACTTGTATTTATAAATACCATGAGGTCATGAGTTCAAGCCTCACTGTTGTCTTTTTGCTGCTTTACTGAATTACTAGACAATAAATATTGACGTGTCGCATTTTGATGACTTGACAAGCTTATGTGGATAACCGTGTTGGCACGCTTATGTGGCGAAACCCGTGTTGACACGTGGCACGCTTATGTGGCGACATTCCTTGTGAGCTCGCCATGTGGAAATTCGTATCGACACATGGCAATAAGGCCTAGAATCGCGACATGTGTCAATGGAAACGTCTTTAGTAAAATATATACTCCCTTCGTCCCACTTTAAACGCCCCATACCCAAAATACCCCAGTGTTGATGAGGGTGTACACGCAAATCGGTTAATCAAAGTTCCAAAAAAATTATTTAGTGAGGTAGATAAAAATCTTAGCAAAAATTTCATGCAATTTTTTTTGAACTTTGATTAACCGATTAGTGTGTATACTCTCCTCAATAAGGGTGCGTTTTGGATATGAAGTGTTTAAAGGGGGACGGAGGGAGTAGATAGATAGATTTTTTCGTTGGACAATGCTAGAGGTCTACAGTGTAGACACTTGAAAGTGTCTACGATTAGCATTAATTTTACTACACTAGCAAAATTTTGCTACTCACACAAATAATTTTACTGCATGATTTTTTCATCACAAATTAATTTTACTAGTCCAATCTCAATTTTACAACTATTAACTTAATTTTACATTGTAAACAAATTAATTGTGTCTACACTGTAGACCTTTAGCAATATGCTTTTTCGTTTGTTGGCTAGAGGTTGTCGCATTTATCAAACACTAGATTTGGTCCAATTCCAAAGTTGAATTCCAAATTCTGATTTTACAAAACACAACATAAAAAAGTTTGCCATTGAATCAAGGATACTCATTGTCACGGTCTATCGGACAGTTAATCAGCCAAGAGCCTTTTCTTTACCAAAGGCAAATGTAGTCACGAACGTACGAACAATAAACATCAGTCCATTATTTCCGCAGTTCTGTAAGCTCGCTTTTCCACCTCCTCCACGTGATACTCTGCTCCTCTCTCTGCTCCCTTTTTACTCCTTTGTCTTTTCCCTTAACCTCCATTTTTACCCTTTTTTTTCACCCAAACAAATGCAGCTTCATCCTCACTCAACCCCCCATTTCCCCACTCTCATACTCTCCTCTTCACAATGCTAAGCAAAAAACCCCACATTTTACTAACTCTCTTCCTCCTCGCATGTTTCCGTTGCGCCGAAATCGTTGCTCTAACCTCAGATGCAGAGGCCATTTTACTCTTCAAGCAAAAAGCTGATGTAAACAACAAGCTACGGTTCGACACCAGAATCTCTCACTGTAAATGGCACGGCGTAGAGTGTTTCGACGACAGGGTGGTTCGTCTTATAATCGAAGGTGAGAATTTTGGTGGGGTTTTTCCACCTGACTCGCTGACTCGGTTGGACCAACTCAGAGTACTGAGTCTTAAGAACAACTCGCTCTCTGGACTCGTTCCTGACCTTTCTGGTCTAGTCAATCTTAAAGCACTCTTTCTTCATCACAACAGATTTAACGGCAGCTTCCCACCGTCCGTGAAGGCCCTGCATAGGATCAGGACCGTTGATTTATCGCATAATAAATTTACTGGCGAGTTGCCTGTGTGGTTGGTTGAGTTGAACCGGTTGAACTACCTCCGAGTTGAGTTGAACCGGTTTTCCGGAACGATTCCTGCGTTTAATCAGTCTACATTGTCTGTATTCAATGTGTCTAGTAATAATCTCAAAGGTCCAGTACCCGTGACGCCTACATTGTCACATTTTGGCCCTTCTTGTTACGCGCATAATCCGGGGTTATGTGGTCGATTAGTTCGTCGAGAATGCACACCAGGGACGCCCTTTTTCGGGGCTGGCGCTGCAGCGGGGCCAGCCCCACTGCAACAGCCGAGCGCGCCTACGCCATCGGCTGTTGCAGAAGCACGAGATAGTGAGCACCAACACAATGTCGATTTATTAAGCAAAGCAGGTAACAGAAGTCACATAAATAAGGCTGCAGTAAGTCTTGGATTCGCAACTGGTGTGATCGTGCTGATAGGCTCAGTCGTATGTTTCGCATTGGCGGTGAAGAAGCAGAGGAGAGGTAATGACATTATGGAGACAAGGAACTCGGACTACTCCGCGGCTCTTAACGCGGCTGAAGTGATGCGTCTTGAGGAAGAGAGGGAGCAGAAGGTGAAGAGCGCGCAGCAGCAGCAAGGGAGCGTGCTTAAAGAAGTCGAAAAAGCTGGGAATTTGGTGTTTTGTGCAGGGGAGAAAGAGGTGTATACGTTGGGGCAGCTGATGAGAGGTTCGGCCGAGTTGTTAGGGAGAGGGACGATTGGGACGACGTACAAGGCTGTGCTTGATAACAGTTTGATTGTTTGTGTTAAGAGGCTCGATTCGAGTAAGATTGCGGCCGTAGGGGAGGAGGATTTCCAGCGTCATATGGAATCAGTGGGTGCTCTTAGACATCCGAATTTGGTTCCTCTTAGATGTTTCTTTCAGGCTAAGGATGAGAGGCTATTGGTTTATGATTATCAGCCTAATGGCAGCTTGTTTTCGCTCATCCATGGTAATTTTCTATCTTCCTTGTTACGCTTAATCTCAATTGTTGCATTGTATATATGTATTATTGTTAGTCTGGTGTGTAGAATAGGTTGTTTGTCGGAATTTATCAATTATCAAGCACGAGAGCAGTTTGTGTGATGGTTAAATTATCGAAATTGAGGGTTGTGATTTTTACACTCCTTTTGTTGTTGTTTTCCCTCTATAATTCCCAATATTCAATGGTTTGTTCTTTGAGTAAATTGTATTATGATAAAATCACTCCCAGTTTCAAATATGCAAGCTAAAATGTATTCAAAGGTTTGTATAAAGGTTATTGTTTAAGGGATAAATTCTTGGTAGAATCAACAGAACTCAACAAAAGAGAATCTTGCAGGGGGTAAAACATTGGAGTTAGGCTTTCTGACTTGGTGGCTTGGTAAAACATGTGTTCTTATGAGTGAGTGTTTAGTGCAGCATTTTTTCATCTTTCAAACGTTTAGGATTATCGAGCATGCGAGCGATCTGTGTGTAGTTAAAATTATTCGGAATTGAGGGTCGTGATCTTTACTCTCCTTTATGCTTGCCTTCTATGATTCATAGTATTTGATGGTTTCTTCTATGAATAAATTTTACTCCGTATGACAGCATGAGGATAACACTCCAAAAATTAAATATGCAGGCTAAATGAAATTAAACGGTTTGTTTAAAGATTGTTATTTGTTAAAAGAATAGGTTCTTGGTAGAACAACATAATTCAACAAAAGAAAGAATCTTGAGGAGGTAAAACATTGGAAAGAGGCTTGTGACTTGGTGCAAGTGTGCAACCACAGAATGATGGGGAAAAAATGTTTTTTTCTAACGTTAGTGTTGCTAAGTTATGCGAACTTGTTGTTGTCAACGATTGTCTGTCGGTTACTAGTTTGATTCGTACGTCTAATTAGGTCAGCTACTTTAAGCATTGTCGATTGTACCCGTGATTCGTACATCCACGACAGCTAATTTATACATTAGCCCTTGGTGGTTATGGGTTCTGATGAAGAATTCAATGTTTTGTTTCCCCCTTTGTTTTGTAACATTATATTTTGTTGGATTTGTATAGGTTATAGTGATAAACGTACAGCGAAATTTTTTATATTACGGCGTAGATCATTAAATAATAATGTTGCTGGTTTATGTATTCGAAGAACACAATGCATCCTTGGATTCAGTGAGGATGAGAGTACTAGTTTAGTAATTAAGTTATAGAATCTCTATGGTATTGCACCAGTTGTAATAATTTATTTCAATATTTTCAGACTGAGAATCATGTGTAGGTGACTGAGTATTGAGTCTCATTGCACTTCTAAATGATAAAGAGATGTGATGGAGTCAATTTGTAACGTAACTCTTTGCTAGAATAAGAACAAGCAGATGTTAGGGTGATTGCTGCAACCAGTTTTTGTTTTTGAGGTATTTCTTACCTGACAAAGCTTACAACATGTTGAGTAGGCTAATGGAATTTGTAGGTAGAGTCGCGTTACTGGTATTTTGGTCACTTTGGATATGGCTTGCCCTAGTTTGCAGTTTGCTGCTGTTTTTGCTCCTTTCAGTTTTGTTCTTGTTCGTTATTTGTCAGGGCTTTGTTCTGTCTGTTTTCATTGTCTCAGTGGTCGTTACTTGTGGGGTGTGCTTCCTGTATATCCTTTTGCAGCTTTGGCGTATTGTAATATATCACATTCTGACGAAAGAAAGACACTTCCCATGTATTATACCCGATTCCCTTGCAAGCACATCAGTAGAAAAATTAGATGCTTACTAGCTTGATAGGTTCGGTACCTAATCTTGGTGCTTATAAAGCTGTAGGACGCAAGATAGTACTTTTGAAAATTGCTTCATTTTTTTTCCCTAAAAAAAAAGAAAAGCTGCATTTTGCTCAGTATTTGAAATGCTCTTCAGATAGGGTGCTCTATTTCATACATGAGGGGAGTCAAGAGTGCATCTTTCTTGTAGAGTTAGACACTGTTACAGTGCTGATATATTTATTTTCTAGTAGCATTATCTTTTTCAATCTGAGAATTCTGAAGATTATAAACGCAGGTTCTAAATCAGCGAGGGCAAAACCTCTCCACTGGACGTCATGCTTAAAAATTGCAGAAGATATTGCCCAAGGCCTCTCCTACATTCATCAAGCTTGGAGACT
>JBBYHQ010305325.1:0-18396 GCA_038382645.1 Spergularia azorica | reverse complement strand
CGGGTACCCGCTACCCGTTGTGACTATAAACGGGTCCGGGTCCGGGTCCTAATTTCTAGGACCCGTTGTCAACGAGTCCGGATACGGGTCCGGGTCCGGGTCCATGATTTTGGAGCGGGTACCCGTTCATGCTCACCCCAATACAAGCTACGACACCCTCACCACCACCACAAAACCCCAATCACCACGACGACCACCACAACAGCTTCAACAAAAACTCAACAAACAATGGCAGGGACAACAAGAAGTCATCATCTAACAAAGACTTTCTCATGTTTTTCTGTCTCTTCTCCAACACGCACACCCATCCTCTCTTCCTCTTGCTTATCTCTCCCATCACTTCGCCCTCGCTTTCACTCTCACGCCCATCAACATCTCAAATTCACTTACACACCAACTTTCACTTTCAAAACATTCTGTACTTCTTCTTCTTCTTCATCTTCTGCGTCTTCTTTTGGGTCTCGCTTGGAGGAGACAGTGAAGAAGACAATCACTGAGAACCCTGTTGTTGTCTACTCCAAAACTTGGTGCTCGTATGTTTTATCACTCTTTTAATTTTGTCTAAATTGTGTAACTTCTTGTTTTTTCAGCTAAGTTTGAACATTTTATGAACTGGGTACATTGCAAAATTCAATCTTTCTTTGGATTTTGATCTGGGTTCTTGTTTGCTTGATGATTAATTGGAAAATTGCATCTTTTTTTCTTTGTAAATTTGCTTCTACTGTGTGAATTTATCTGTGTGTTTGCTAATTGAAAGTTACTGCTGAGGAATTTTAGTTGAGTTTTGAATTGGTTTTGTGTCTTGTGGTTGAAGGTATTCATCTGAGGTGAAATCGTTGTTCAAAAGGCTTGGGGCGGATCCGCTAGTCATTGAATTGGACGAATTGGGTATGTTCCTATGAATTTTGAATAATGTTTTGTTGTTGTTGTTGTTAATTTACAGTTTTTCATTGTTGGTACTTCAAATTAACATACTTTAGCTTTTGCATATTTGAGTATGGTAAGCATATACAATACTAGTATGTGTTTATTCGGTTTCATGCCATCATTCTGTAAGAATACAAGGTTGTTAACGCTGGCACCGTGTTTATTCGCTTTTATGAACCAAAGCTTGAAACTGGATCTTTTCTGTTGTTTTGTGAAAGCTAGCATTCTCTGATTTACTTTTGAGGCGTGGCATCAGAGATTGTAAGAGGTTTGATGGCGTAGGAAGTTCGGAGTTTTAGAGTATACTATGTCCTCTCAAGCCATTAGCAGAAAACAAGCTCACTTTAGGTCAATTAGTTACGGAAGTTAGACTTTGGGGATACTTTTTCTTTTAACAATACTTTACAAAGGAAGGATCTTTTCAGTGATCTGTAGTCTCTGTACACAACATATGTTAAAAAGCTTGATATACTCAAATAATAGAAACAACTGTTTGATTGTCTGACCATCAGTGGTGCTGATCTCGGTGATGTTATATAAATAGAAACAAGCTCTTGGCATTTAAACCTTCTTCGGAAACATTGTTGGGGCTGCATGAAGCAGCATACCTAACCTTTCATTCTTCTTTAGTCTGAGGGCTTCGCTATTGATGGTAACTTTCATCTTCTTCCATCTACTTTTGATCAATTATCTCTTTAAGCCATTAGTGATTGGATAGAAAATGATTTCTAGATCAAATGCACTGCATAAATGTGACAAAATCTGTTAGATTGAGGAGGTTTGAAATGTGTTTGCTCCTGCAATATTTGTGCAAAGGTGATCTGAATTTTTTTTTTTTTTTGGAACAGAAGGGTTTCGGAAATAGAAGTTATTGAAAAGAGGGGTTATAAGGTATTACTGGTAGATCAAGGACAACAACAGTGGACATATCGTTCCTTTTGATATGTGTCATCTTCTGGGCTGGTTAAATATGGCATTATTACTCTCATTCTGACCATTTTCTATCTTTTTTTTTTTTTTTTTTTCGTTTCCTTTTCTTTTAAATGACTAGCTCCTTTTGCTCAAGTGATTATATAAAGGGCCGCCATTGTGTTCTTAAAATTTCCTTCTCCGCTGTACCGTTTCAATGTTCCCTCACCCTTCTGCAGTTACGGTGTAATGGACCCATATATTTTTGGGGGATCTATGGTGGAAAATGTTTTGTGAATCCTTTTTCTGGGGTGTAATTGCTCAGAACAGTAGGCATGTCTCTTGTTGCTTAATCTTTATCTGTTTAAGATCCCTAAATCGGGGTGTTGGAGATGATGACGGGATTGAATAAGGCACTGTGGAACATCTTGCAATGACTTATTGACTCCGAGTGATTGAGAATTGAATACTTCATATGCTCTTGTCAGGCATAGCCACACTGTCTGGTAAGAGAAATTATCAGCACTAAATGTCTTGGAAGTACTGGAAATTTTGACTGGATGAGATTCACTTTATTCTTTTTCCGTGTATGTTTAGGGGTGGTTAATTGATAATGTTTCTTCTCAAGGGTATCCTTTATAGCCATAACCACAATAACAAGACCTCTTAGTCTCCATAAATTTGGGACAACTAAGATGTCTGTTGCTTTCATCGTATCCCAATTCGAAGTTCTCTTAATCCCTACCACGATGCAGTTTCAGTTTGGGTCAGTTTTAATTAGCATCTTTGTCTACTTAAATCTTTGTCAGGCTGGTGCATCATGCATCCAATGTCACAAATTTCCATCAGCCCCCTCCGGAGTTTCAAAGTGGTGCCTTGGAACCCAAAAAGAGTCCTTATCACAATCTAAATTCTCCAAACTGGAGAACTGAAGTAGCATGGAAGATATAGACACTCCTTTGGTCCATGGCCTCCCGTAACCTAGGTTTCTTCTTCAGTTCTTCTTCTTTCTTTTTTTTTTTTTTTTTCCTCTTTACTGTATTCTTTTTCCCTCTCAACAGGTTATTTGACCTACGTGATCCTTACATGTTTGTATTAGCAAAAAATAGATTATTAGTTAGCACAATTGAAGAGCAACTAGAGAATAGAATCAGTCGAGGGGATCAAATTCTGCTCCCGAATCAGTTCATGAATTTGTGCAAACTGTATATCATGTGACACTTGGTGCATCAGAGCTCCCCTGCGCCTACATTGCTATAATGCGGTTTGAAGCACTGGGGTAATGTTATTGTTGCTTATAAGGCTGACCTTGTTTGGAGATGTAATGTAAACTTCAAAAGTAAGGAATTAGGGGATGGTCTTGTTGTCTCACTGCTGTGCCTTAATTGTACGTCTGATATATATGAAATTTCAGGTGACGTATTTATCTGCTTTTTCTTGTAGTTATTGTGTGATATCTTTTTTTAACTGCCCACACATTTTTCATTGCAAAATGTTACCTTCCACTCAATCTTGTAGGTTTTCTCTTTGACTGCCCTTCGAACAAATCCATACGACAGTAGAGACTAGAATAAAGGAAATTCAATAGACAGAGAGATTACTTTCTTTTTGTTTGCGTTCTTCTTTGAACCTTTCTTTATACTCTGTCTTTCTGGAATTCACCCACTAGTGGGTAGATCTTATTCAAACTGTTACATAAAGGGAATTTGAGGGCTAGTTTTTGGCTTTAAGTGGGTGAAAGTTTGTTTTTGAGCTGTAAAATTGTCTTAGGCAATTGATTCCTGATTTATAGGAAAAGATTCGTGGAGGGTATCATTCTCAGGCCCTTTACCTTTTTTTATTTATTTGTTCGCTCGACCCCTGTGCTTTTATGGCCTGAATCCTGGAACATTATGATACATTGATACCCTAATAATTGGATTTCAGTCTCCTGTTACAACCTTTATGTGCATGACTAGAAAGCTTTCTTTTAATTACGGCTTGACTGATGTTACTGTTTCCCTATTGTATTATGATTCTGTTGAGTGATAAATTTCTGATATGCCGGTACCTTGAAATCTCTAGGTGCACAAGGTCCTCAATTGCAGAAGGTACTGGAGAGACTTACTGGCCAGCACACTGTTCCTAATGTTTTCATTGGTGAGTAATCTTGCCAAGATATTCATAGCTAGGTCCATATGCAGGCTATATCTTGCAGTGTCTAAAGACTCACTATTCTTTGGCTTTAGAATAGCACACTGTATGCCTTCTTGCATTGTGAAGTAGCAGTTGATCGGTGTGAATTTTGATGCAATCTTCATTATGGGTCACTGGTAAGCAGCCTCTCTATGTTCCAACATAGGGTTAAGGCTTGCGTACATCTGAACCCCCTTTACCTCGTTATAGTGGGGTGCCTTTGAGGCACTAGGGTAATGTTTTGTTGTAAGAACCTACCACACGTCCACAACTTAGTTAAAAGAGTGTCAGGAGTCCCTGTACCTCTCTCTCTCTGTCTCTGTTTTTTTTTTTTTTTTTTGCTGTTAATTTTAAACTGTTGAAAATAATTGACCATGCATGTGTTTTAGTCTTCAGTCATTTTAGGTCTGTTAGACTTACAATATGTGACATCTTTGCAATTGAATCTTTTTCCGTTTTCTATTAGCAACATAATTTCATGTTTTACTCGTGATTGTAACTAATTACTTTTTGAGAGTTTGCTCTTAAGTTTTGAGTTCAGAAGTGTCTGAAAGTATTTGTGTTTGGACTTTTTATAGTAACTGTAAGTTAATAGTGAGAGAGGGAGTGACTCATAGAATACTAACTTGATTAATAACTTAGGGGGAAGTCCCCTTATATAGGTTACAACCTAATGTGAACATTCCGTACAACCCTAGGTCTAGAATATACATAGAATGTATAATCTCCTACTACAAAGATTATACCAAATATAATCTGATCTCATGATCTCATATCGTCCAGTAGTAACAAAACCAAAAGCTATAACCTTACTTCTAAGGAGTTGGCTCCTTTTCACTTGTTGTATAAATACTCGCATTTTTAAATTATTGGCTTTCCTTTTTCTAATGGCATTTTAAAACTCTTGCTCGATGTGTTTCAATACTTTAAAACTTGTTCGCAATGATTTTTAACTTTTATGACCTGCGCAAGACGGTTACAGATGACAGTTCATGTTAGCCCACCCCAAATCATTTTGGAATTAAGGCTTGGTTGTTGTGGTGGTTGTTGTTGTTGTTGTTGTTGTTGTTGTTGGTAGCTTTTATATGCGGCTCATAGCTTGCAGTGCCCGTGTTTATGACTTCATTAGAATTTGATTTACATATGCTAATAGAGGCTTACGTTTGTTTCCCTTCTCTCTGACCTGGAGGCAATCACATTGGCGGCTGTACAGGTAATTTCCAATTTCCTTTTCCTATATTTTTCATCACTTAGGTTGCTGGTAGTTTTCCATTTTGCAATATTTTAGTTGATGTAGCCAGTAGCCTAAAGTGTTAACTGTGTCACGGGTAGCGAATTGAGCATCTGCAAAGTATTCTAAAAGTTTCTTCACTTTGCATGAATCTTCATCATGCTTGTCTACTCTAAAACTTTCTAGTTGCAAACCTTAGCTTCTAAATGACACCATAATCATCATTATACAAGTTCTCCTCTGTTGGAAGCAGTTAGTGATAATGTCTTTGCTCCATGAATTGAGCAGATACTGTGAAGCTTTACCATAAAGGAGAACTTGAGTCATTGCTTGCTGAAGCAAATGCCAAAAACCCACAGAGCTAAGTGTATGCTAAGAGATTTGATATTTCCAGGTTACTCAGCTTCACCCTGCAAGATATGCTCATGTTTACCTTCTGATGACCACAATTCAATTCATTCTCGTAGATTCATTTGTTAGAATATTATTATTGGTGCCATAGCATTATAAACCCGGCTTGTTCAAAATGGCTTATGGACCATATTGGAGAGGATATCTATTCATATGTAGCTATGTACCAATTGAAAGGATAATAATAATTATAGAGCCCTCTGAAAAAACCTGAATTGTCTTGTGCATATACTGACCACCAATGGGGAATTGGGGATATGAAATTGACCTGATGCCCTTAGGGGGGCTCTTACCCAGTATAGTTCGGAGGGGCGATCTGATCTCCGTTTGGTGGAAAACTTCCTTCTGCTGGCCTCTTGTCGACAGATATAAGCATTTTTTGCTTCCCTCAATTTCGACGTGCAAAAGAGGTTCCTCCTACTTGTGTCCTGTTGTTTCTACCTTTCAGCAATTTACGAACCTCCTTTTTCCTTTATTTTGCTTGTTTCACGTTTGTTTTTCCTGGGTTCTCTTTCTGCGCTCTATAGATCTCTTCTAATTCATAAATAATAGTTGAAGTTCGGGCCAGGCTCAAACCTTGAAGTCGTACTTTCATCACTACATATTATGGAGCTGTGTTCTTGAGTATGAGCCCCAGTCTTCTGGCTATCCAGTCAGATAGCCAGCTAAACGAACGTCTTATGACACATTACTATCATTAGGGAGTTTTGACATAGATTTAAGAAGTCATACATCTAACTTCATCTAAGGTGCCAAGGGATACGACATGAAATTCGCGAGACTATTAGTAAAGTGCCAATTTTGGGATTTGCAAAGTGGGCAATTTTACATGATCAGAAAGACTGACCTTGTATGAAACTGGGGGACCTGGATCGTGATTGTTAAGGAAAGTAATCCTGTACTCTAGGATGTCTGAAAAAACTGTAAGAATAATTTTGGTCCCGTCATTAGGAATGAGAAATTGTAGCTAGAAATTAACCATTACAATATTATTACATTCAGTGTACTCAAGAAAAGAAAAGAAAAAAAAACATTACAATATTATTACATTCAGTGTACTCGAGAAAAGAAAAAAAAAAAAAAAAAAAAACCCAACATATTTATCACTCGTTATTGTGTTTTGTGCCGTAGTGGCGTGGTCTTGGGTAATGATTTCTACACTCGGAGAATTGCCCTCTAAACTTGTCTTGGTGAGAGAAGCAAGTCTGAGCCCTTAAAACACAAATATACTCCAGTTGTTCTAGTCAATTCACAACTGAGTATAATCAGGTTGCTGGAGATGCAATAAACTTTGCTCTGAGCCCTTTGAAGTAAGCTAGCATCTTATCGTTGTCTGGCACGTTGTCTTTTATCACCGGAATTTCCTTGAATCTCTTGCTCCAAGCCTGTAACCTTGGGAGGTTATCTGATTTAAGTAGTTTGATTCCGGCAGCTTCTTGCATTAGTTCAAGCCAGCATGCAATCCATCCTAAACATAAATCAGTGTAGCCGATTTCGTTCCCACCAAAGAATTTCTTGTCTCCTAACCCTTTCTCTTCTATTGTCTGAAGCAGTTCTATTGCTTGATTGGCTAGCTTCTCTTGCTCTTCCCCCACAGCTCGGAAGTAAGAGTAAAATGTTGGGCTCTGCACCACAAGTTTGGAAGAGATCAGATACTCAAAAATGGTTAACTTGAATTGCGCTCATGATTACTGTTAGAATTGATTGTTTCATGGTAGTATGGTACATATACATTCACTTTGTGTGTGTGTGTGTGTGTGTGTGTGTGCTCGGCACGTGAATGCGTGCATACATTAGCATTGTTGAAGTAAGGAAAAACATGACAAACCTTTGAAACCCATAGCATACCTTATCTTCCAGAAACTTCGCCCAGAATCTGGCCATGGCCTTGTCATAGGGATCACTAGGAAGCAAGGCATTCTGAGGCCATGTCTCGTCTATGAACTCAAGAATGAAAATGGATTCTCGGACTGGTTTTCCATTATGGACAAGGACGGGCACCCTCTGAAGAACCGGATTGTATCGTAAAAGATCATCACTCTTGTTTTGTAGGTCTTCTTCCTTGTAATCATACTTGACACCCTTAATTTTTAGAGCCCAAGTGACTCTGTGACAGAACCCACTTGCCCAAGAGCCTAGGAGAAGCACTTCCTCCATTGTTTTGCAGTGAAGCTGTTCCTAGGAAATCTTTTGCATTATTGTAGGAATGAGCTTTCATCTGGAAGTTGTAGGAAGCTTTGCATTATTGTAGTCTCTTTTTGACTATTTCAGTGGACAAGAAGGGGGTAAGATACTGATGTTTAAGACTAGTACAAGGTTAGGTAATGTATTTTTCTGTCTGTAATGCATCAGCCAGGACCACTTACATAGTTAATTATGTTCCGAGTGTGACAAATGCGTATGATTTGGGATTTCTACTAATCTTTGAGTGATCCTTGTAGCTGCTGCATGTCTTTCGTCGAGGTTTTCTTGTCGAAATATTCTATGTTCCTGATATCTACTTCATCTGAAATTTGTTCTTTTATGCAAATGTGGACTCACCATTGTTATTTCGGTTATATTTCGATATACTGCTGTGTGTACATTTGGGGTCCCAATGCTGTATGGATCATTGGATTGTAGAGGGTGTTATAGCCTTTAGGTTCACACAGCGGATTTGAGCAACTTAGACGCAGATGCTGAGCTACGGATGCAGTCCTGAAATCTTGATATATATTTCTTTTGTAGTTCAATGCATCAGTGAGCTCAGTCCTTATTTCTACTCTCGGTAATGGTTCTTTCTTTTATCCTTTTCCTCTCCAGTACTCCTTTGAGAGGGGCACATGGTGCGTGAAAATCAATTATGCGAGTGTTCAAATCACTTCATATGAATCGTGTTTTGTTGTTACGGGTTCCTTATCCACCTGTTGGCCTGGTTTAAGGTGTTCTGATCATCTGGTGTTGGTCCCTTCTCTGATGGTGAAGAGCTGGATAAGCCACTTCTGTAGGAAGCCTTTGGATTTGTCCTTGTGTACCAGTGTGAAGTGTGAAGTGTGAAGTGTAAACTGATAAAGTGAGGAGCACCCCCTGCTTAGAGAGGGTGTTTGGTTCATTATCTTTTTGTCCAAGTACTGGCGTCATTCTCCTGTTTTCCTTATCGTGTGTTTGTTTCAAGTATTTTCCTTTTCACTCTGTCACTCTTCTCCATCCCATTCCCCACATTTGTTACTTCTCAGGCTCCCAATTACCTAAGGGCTAAGGTAACAAAGGGGACGTTTTCACTCTGTCACTCTTCTCCACCCTCACCCCAACTATTCTCTCTCCTCCCTCGACCACCGCTATTAACCACCTGCCGCCGCCGTTGCCGTTGACCTCCGTATCTACGACCATCTCGAGCACTGTCACCACCATTCTAACCGTAATTGGATAATTAAGAATAAGCATGGTTTCCAGAAACGCACAAATCAAAACAATGGAGTGAATAATAGGGGAAGGAAGAACAGATTAGGGAGGGGTAGCAAGGGTTAAGGATTAAGAAACATAGGATGGAAAATTTGTTCACTGGATCTACACTAAGGCAGACACTCTTTGGATAAGATGGATAGATAGCATATATCTAAAGGGCGCTGAATAGGAGAATTGCTCCCCTTCAATTGATTCATGGTGGCATTGGAAGAAAATTTGCCATGTTAAAGATACTATGAAAGATGGTTTCAATAATGGTGAATGGATTGGAACAGCTAAGGTTAGGGCTATAAATGGTTAGCTTGTAACTCTCCTAAGGTGGATTGGGGGAAAATAATATGGGCACCTAGAACATCCTTTGTTACTTGGTTATTAGCCCTCAGAAACTGCAACTCAGGGACAAATTGAAGAAGATAGGATTGTGGAGTGATGACTCTTGTTTACTCTGTGAAGCAGATATAGACAGATGACTACTTGTTCTTCAAATGCATGTACAGCAGGAAATGCTTGGGTCTTGTTAAGAAATTTAGCAAAATAGACTTCCCAGAAACCGACACCATTCCTTGGTGTGCCAAGAAGAAGATGGGATCTAAGGATTAGGAAGGGGTAGAACTGATAAGTGAAGGGCAAAATTGGAAATCTGTAATTTAGGGCGACAAAAAGCAATCGAATTTTATTGTAGGCTATTTACAAATTACAATACAACGAGTCATGCCATATCATCAATAAATCAATAACGGTCATTCAGCTATAGTTTTGCAATGCATGAGCAAGAGTTATAAATCAATCTTCTCAACTTACTTCTATCGATGTGGGACAATACTTTGTGAACAAGGATTCGTATGTGGGATTCTTTACATTATACTAAATTCCGAGATCAATTCTCCGCCATGAACCATCACCGGATCGAAACTTTATCGTAAACGGGGTTATGCTTCAAAAGCTCATCGTCCTTGTTAGAGAGATCCTCGAGTCGGCCATGTATTCATATTCGACACAGACGACACTCTCACACTTTTAGAACCCACAGTAACAATAATATCTTTTCGTCGATCACCAAAAAAAAAAACAATAATATCTAACTCCACTTCTTTCATGGTTATTTTTGTTTTGTGTGTGCTTGTGTGTGAGATGTCTACATACATTCATGCGGAGCAATATGAATTTATCGAGGGCCGTTCGGTAGCACTATCGTTTTCAGTTTTTGGTTTTTTTTTTTGGAAAAAGTTTAGCTAAATAAGTTGCAAAAATAAATTTTAATTGTATGTTTCTATAATAGTCATACTGAAAATGAAAACTGACAGCTAAAAACTGAAAACCACTTTTTCTGGTTTTCAAAAACGGGACTTTGGTTTTAAAAAAAAAAAACAGAAAGTTGAAAACAGAAAACGATATCAAACAGACACAGTTGTCGAATGAGGTTAAGTTTAACTGTACAACTTGATGATTGATGAATTTATAACAATGGTTTAAAACAAGTTGGCGGTCTTTTGTACTAGTTATATAGGTCTAAACTATAGACTTATTTGTACACTCGATCGATACTTATGTTCGCATTGCATTTTCTCTCTTTGTAACCTCCGAAAGCACCTTACCCTTGCACAATCCTATGAAACTTTTAATTAGTAGCTAGCTAGAGGTAACTTAATTTTACTACCTTCTCCATTGAATACGAGTCTCCTTTTATAATAAGTTAATTTTCCTCCTAATACTTTTCAACACATTAATTTCACTGCAACTAATCTATTTTAAAATGTACTGAATTTGTTAATTTTACTAACACATAGCATTAGACAAATTAATTAATACGGATATGTTTAAACTTTGATCGCATTATTTGTTTCAAATCTATTTATAATACTTTCTAATTAAACTTCAATTTATAAGTCGTATCACCATTTCGTTTAATGTAAGGCACAGAAGCAATCTTTGTACCAAAAAAAAAAGAAAAAAGAACCCACCGAAACTAGTGTTCTTAAAGGACCAAATTTTATTTCTGAGGACACTATAAGGAAGTGTTGGCGCAATGGATTAACGACACAGCAAGTTTATTATGCAGGACACCAAGTTTACATGGCTCACATACACTCTCTGTGCGATACTATTTTCACTACTCGTCCAAACATAATAACATATGCCACTATACCAATAATAATCATACTCCGTATAGGCACAGCAAACAATAACGAACACGTACAAACCAAAATGTAAGATATGTAATATAAGTCAATGGATCGAAAAGGAAATAAACACTCATAATAACCGATCTAGCTAAGATATGCCATATGTGTAGCATTATGCCATTATAAACATAAGTGTCAAGTGATCATCACTCGTTAACATGCATGCTGAAAAAATTAAAGTTATCAAATGCCCATTTGAGTAATCTGGTTCAAAAGGGTAACCTTTTATAGCACTAGTTACAATAAGTGCTTGTTACCGACGACACATGGTAAATTCTTGGACTACTTGCTTAGAAAAAAGTGGCATTTTAAGCTTTAGTGGTGAGCACTGCTTATGGTGGAGGGTCTAAATCTCACGGCCACGTTACCTGCCGTCACAGCACTTGATCAACCATTGTGTGGAACTGTACAATTGACGTCTCGAATCTTAACACGTACACATGCATCATACATATACTTCCCATTACTCCTCTTGTTATAAATAGCTTAAAAGACCTCTTCAATCGGATATAAAAATTCTCATCTACTTAAGTCACTTTCGTAAGGAACATTCAGTCTATTCTGCTGAGAGGTAAAATCGTAACAACTTTTACGTAGAGTTAAAACACTAGTTATAGCTAAGGCACATTGTCATTGTAAGGTGTTTGTATCGTCTTTCTCAAATAGTCAAATCTTGAGTGAAAACCATGCAACAAATGTTAGTATGCGTTGGAGTGTTGTCATTGGCACTGCTAAGTATGCACTTGTTGGTCATAGATGTAGTACAAGGGAGATTGCCTAGGGAAAATATTATTACGGGTGATGATGTCACCCAACAAAAATATCGTGATGGTCATTTTGGAAGAGGTAATGCTAAAAATGAAATAGGTGTAAGTGATTGTGTAATAAAATATCATGAAAACGGTGATCACACGAATCATTGTGGTTATGAAGGTGGAAGTGGTGGAGGAGGAGGAGTTGGAAGTGGTGGTGGTGGTGGTGGAGTAGGAGGTGGAACAAGTGGTGGTGGCGCTGCTGGAGGTGGTGTAGGACTCGGAGGAGGAGTTGGAGCAGGCGGCGGTATAGGTACCGGAGGAGGAATAGGTGGAGGCGGTGGTATTGGTGCTGGAGGTGGTGGTTCAGGTGGAGGAGGTATCGGGGGTGGTGGTGGTGGTGGTGCAAGAGGAGGCGGAGGAGGGGGTATTGGTGCTGGAGGAGGAATAGGGGGAGGCGGAGGAATTGGTGTTGGTGGTGGAGGTAGTGGGGTTGTTGGAGGCGGAGGAGGCGGTGTTGGTGCTGGAGGTGCTGGAGGAGGTGGTGTTGGTGCTGGAGGTGCTGGAGGAGGCGGTGTTGGTGCTGGAGGTGGTGCGGGAGCAGGTGGTGGGGTTGGAGCAGGTGGAGGTATCGGTGGAGGCGGTGGTCTTGGTGGTGGAGGTAGAGCCGGAGCCGGTGGAAGAACCGGAAGAGGAAGAGGCACTGGAGGTGGTCGTGGTGGAGCTTGTGGAGGTGGAAGCGGCGGTGTTGGTGCTGGTGGAGGTGTAGGAGCCGGTGGTGGGGTTGGGGCAGGCGGAGGTATTGGTGCTGGAGGAGGACTAGGTAGAGGCGGAGGTATTGGAGTTGGTGGTGGAGGCAGTGGAGCTGTTGGTGCTGGAGGAGGTGGAGGAGCCGGTGTTGGTGCTGGAGGTGGTGTAGGAGTCGGTAGTGGGGTTGGAGCAGGTGGGGGTATCGGTGGAGGCGGTGGTCTTGGTGCTGGAGGTGGAGGTGGGGCCGGAGCCGGAGTCGGTGGAAGAACTGGGAGAGGAAGAGGAAAAGGACGAGTAGGTGGTCGTAGTGGAGCGAGAGGAGGTGGAAGCGGCGGTGTTGGAGCTGGTGGTGGGGCTGGGGCTGGCGGAGCTATTGGTGCTGGAGGAGGAATAGGTGGAAGCGGAGGTGTTGGTGCTGGTGGTGGAGGCAGTGGAGCTGTTGAAGGTGGAACAGGTGGTGGTGTCGGCGTTGGTCGAGGAATTGGTGCAGGCGGCGGAGCAGGAGGAGGAGCTGGTGGTGGAGGACGCAGTGGTGGTTCTAGAAGAGGTGGTGGTGGTGGAGTGAGGGGAGGTGGAGGGGGTGGGGCTGGAGGTGGGGTAGGCGGTGGTGCAGGTGGCGGAATAGGTGCTGGAGGTGGGATTGGTGCAGGTGGTGGTGTTGGGGGTGGAGGAGGATTAGGTGGTAGTGGTGGTGGAGGAGGTGGGCTAGGTGCTGGAGTTGGAGGAGGATTAGGCGGTGGTGTAGGTGTCGGAGGTGGAGCGGGCGGCGGTGGTGTTGTAGGTGCCGGAGGTGGAGCCAGCGGCGGAGGTGCTGTAGGTGCCGGAGCTGGAGTCGGTGGTGGAGGTGTTGTAGGTGCCGGAGGTGGAGCTGGTGGTGGCGGTGGGGGAGCTGGCGGTGCCATAGGTACCGGAGGTGGAGCTGGTGGTGGCGGTGCTCTAGGTGCCAGTGGTGGAGCTGCCGGTGGCGGTGGCGGTGGCGGTGCCATAGGTGCCGGAGGTGGAGCTGGGGGTGGCGGTGCTCTAGGTGCCGGTGGTGGAGCTGGCGGCGGCGGTGGCATAGGTGCCGGAGGTGGAGCTGGTGGTGCTATAGGTGCCGGCGGTGGAGCTGGTGGCGGCGTTGTTATAGGTGCCGGAGCTGGAGCTGGCGGCGGTGGTTCTATAGGTGCTGGAGGTGGAGCAAGCGTTGGCGTAGGTGGTGGTGTGGGAGGTGGAGTTGGTGGTGGAGGTGGAAGTAGACGTATCGGTGTTAGTGGTGGTGTTATCACAGGTAGTGGTATATAAATTTCGGTGCCGATAAGCATATGAAAAACAAGGATATATGTGACGGACGTTGGGTTGCTCTATCGGTATAAAATCTGGAGAAATTAGTACCATGAAGTTTGATGGGGCGTCCAATACATACAATAGTATTTATATGTGCCTAATAAATTTCATTTCATGTGTACTCGTCTTTTTTTTTTTTTTTTTTCGAGGTCGGTTTCTTACGTACTTTGACGAAGTTGTTTAGCCTATCACATGTATAAATATAATAAAAGTAAACAACTTAAAAAAAAATGATGCTATTGCAAATTATTCTACTGTATGTTGATGTATGCTTTCGTTTACAACCTTTGTCTTCCTTTTAAACACACCTACTTTCCTTTCGCTGTGTTTTTCTTTAAACACCCCATCAACACACCACAATCTCTAGAAATAATAAACGAACCACCCATTATTATCTCCAAAAATAATGAAGAAATCAACTATTATCTACAAATAATAAACAAATCACATATATACTATCTCTAATAATACTAAATAAAACACTCATCATCTCCAACAATTTAAACAAACCACAACACCTTAATGATTGTGCAAAAGCCAATGAGGAGTTTAATGAAAGACGAAGCAAGAAATTTTCGCATATTTTGAGTCTTTGATGAAGTACTACTTTTTATGCATAATTAAAATTGTATGTGGAGAATAAGGCCTTGTGCGATTGGATTGCATTTTTCTGATCTGATTTGATTTGATTTGAATTGAACTGATATGATTTGATTTGATTTGAATAAACTTGTTGATTTGATTTGAACTGAATTAATTGATAAATTAACAGCAATTAGATAAATTAATAATTAGAAATAGACTAGATTCATTGATTGTTATTTGGATAATTCTGAACTGATTTGATTGATTTGAATAAAACTGATCTGGTTTGATTTGATTTGAATAAATCTGATCTGGTTTGTAAACAATGTTGAATAAGTTGAATCGCACAGAGCCTAAATGAGAGAGTAGAAAGAAGAAATAAATAATTGTGAAAGTTTGGTCAAACTATTAATCTTGATCAATTTATATACAAAGTATATGAAAAAATCCCTACTATTAGCGGCAAACTAGGATGCAAGATATGACAAGATAATAGCTATTTCTAAAATGGGTGAGGATCCCCTAGAGTTATTTTTTGGTAGAGTTGGTAGAGTTTACTAAAACTAGTAATAAGACAAAATTAAGAGCATCTTGGAATGCACAAAGAAAGTGCAAAATAATTAATTCTTACCTTATTAAGTAAACTCTACCATATAGAGTTTATTTTCAACTCTAGGGGATCCAATTCCTTCTAAAACACCAAAATTCATTACCAGCAATACATCAAAAGATATCAAACATATCAATTACCATGTGAACATGATTATATGTTATAAAACTTTTATAAATACATCCCCGGTAAGATGGACATTTGGAGTTAAGTACGAGGACATTAATTGTGATTGTTACGAGATCTACTCTAAAAACATTTCAAGGCGAGTAGGACGAAGGACAGAGGACATTATTTGCGGTTGTCACAAGATCAACCTTGAATTATATTTGCGTGGAATAGGGGCAGGAACAACTGAGAGAACGTGCGGTGATAGTGTAGGACAGAGGAAAAAACAAATGAGGGGACTGGAAGGGAACTGAACACTAAGGCCCGGTTTGATTCAACTTAAAAAAATAGTGAATTCAAATAAGATCAGAATAATTCAAATCAAATCAAATCAGATTAGTTCATTCAAATCAAATTAGAATTATCCAAATAACGATCAATGAATCTAGTCTACTTTTAGTTATCAATTCGTCTAAATGCAGTTCATTTGTTAATGAAATCAATTCACATCAAATCAAATCAAGTTTATTCCAATCAAATATGATAAGTTCGATTTAAATCAAATCAAATCAGATCAGTTCAATTCAAATCAAATCAAATCACCTCCCCAAATGCCCAATGATGACAGGACACTAAACTGTGAATTGTGTGTACTCGCTCTACTATATGAACCACGTTCTCGTGAATGTGTTTGCAAATACGTCTTTATCCCCAACAAAGGCCGAATACCACCTATTTTTAGCCTTTGAGGCCTTGACCCAACCCCATAATGATCCTAGGTGCTTAACCATGCCATATTGTACCCTTTATCATTAGCCATAAAAATACTGAGAGTTAACACCACAAAACACAACCTCAAATTCAACGGACATAACTTCCAGACTAGAAGAAAATTTCTTGTTATTCAACCGTCATAAGTGAAAGTTACTTATCATCTAATTAGACTCCTCTAATTAGTACTTAATTACTCTTAATTAAGTTTAGCTAAGGATCTTTAGTTGCATGTAGAGCTGGCAATCGGGCGGGTCGGATCGGTTTCGGGTCGGGTCGAGGCGGGTCGGGTCATATCGGGTTCGGGTCTTAGCGGGTCGAGATGAACTTTCAGGTCGGGTCGGTTTTGACTCTGGTCGCTTTCAGTTCGGGTCATGTCGGGTAAATTTTGTGTCGGGTAGGGTCGGGTTATAATCGGGTTTAGTTACTGATGGTTATTAATCCGCGTCATTTCAAGTTTTGGTTAATATTTTTTGGTTTTTTGGCATAATTAGGGGAATTTATTTAGTTGGTAAGTTAAAACCATCAATATGCATACTAAATTGTTTAAATTTAGATCATTATTAAGCTTAATTATTATAGGGTCATCAAACGGGTCGGGTCATTGTCGGATAACGGGTCACTACGGGTCGGGTCGGGTCATTGTCGGGTTGGACATTATCGGGTTGTATCGGGTCATGGGTCGTTATCGGGTCGGGTCGAGTCGGGTTCGGGTGATCACAATTTCGGGTCCAATCGGGTCGGATTTTCGGGTGGGTCGGGTCGGGTCGCTCGGGTCGGCTCAAGGTTGCCAGCTCTAGTTGCATGTAAGATTAAAGTATGAATAAGTGAATAAAACAAGTTTTTATACCTTAATAAGGAGGAAATCAGACCACACCTTCAAAGAAGGTTCTTGAGCTGCTATTAAATGGGGATCCTCCTCCTTAAACTTGAGTTTCCAAATTAGGAAACCTCCTCCCTTGATCCACCAAAGTAGTTCTCCAAAATCCACCCAAAATAAGCTAGTATAATTAGGTGAATCAAACCTTAAAACCAAAATAAAATTAGCTAACACTTTAGCTAATGTTATTCTAGGTTAAGAGAAGTGTTTTGATCAAGTTTTCATTGACATGCAATGACGAAAACTTGATCTTGATGGCGTTGGAAGAGGGCTGATTTTTTAGAGAGAAGAAATGGAATAATTCTTTTTTTTTTCTCTCTAAAACAATATGTGTTTGTGTAAAAATGATGTCTCTTTTATGTTTGACCATCAAACTCTTGTATATATAGTAGTGGTAATCCAAATTACCATTTTGTCCTTACTAATTATACCCCTTAACATCTTATGTTACAATTTGGTATAATTTGTACACTTACTTCTTTAAGTGTTAGTTAATTATTATATCTCTATATAATAACTACTAATTACATCATTTTAACTAAAATTACAACTCTTTGTAATTTAATCAGCAAATTGTCAATATCAACAATTTACACAAATAATCGTAATTTACACACCGCCACCCCTTCCTTCTCCACCATTTCCTCATTTTTCCACTTTGAAAATTGGGGGAGAGGTGGCAACAAGGGCACGAGGGGCGGCAACATCTGGGGAGGGGCGGCGAATGTCGGGGAAGGGGCGGCGAGTGTCATGGGAGGGCCAGCGGTTGAGGATAAGGGCTGGGGAAGGGAATGCAAGAGGAGAGAGAAAATGAGGAAAAGAGGACGTGGAGGACATTAGAGGAGGTGGAGCGGGAAGAAGGCTGCCGCCGTGGGGTCGCCTGAGTGGCGCGCATCTAATGGTGGTGGTGGGGTCGAGTGGGGTGGTGGTCAGCGCAAGAGGGCGGCGGTGGTGAGGTGGTGTGTGGTGGTGGCTGTGGGTGGGTGGAGAAGGAGAGAGAAAAAAAATGTGGGTTTTTTTTTTCTGTTTTTTTTTTTTATTTTTTTTATTTTATTAAAGGTATGAATTTTAGTGTGTGAAGTTATTGGAGTTATTAAAGTTATCAAAATTATTGGAGTTAAGTCGGGGTTACGTGTTTTATAGTTATTGGAGTTATTATATGGTGTTGGAAGAGGGCTGGTTTTTTAAAGAGAAGAAATGGAATAATTCTCTTTTTCTCTCTCTAAAACAATATGTGTTTGTGTAAAAATGATGTCTCTTTTATGTTTGACCATCAAACTCTTGTATATATAGTAGTGGTAATCCAAATTACCATTTTGTCCTTACTAATTATACCC
>JBBYHQ010305294.1:0-17355 GCA_038382645.1 Spergularia azorica | reverse complement strand
TCTCTTTGAATGATCTGAATATTTGAAGAACCAAGATCAAATGCAACATGAGTTAGAAACCGAAGAAAGTCAAATGCCTGCATATCATGGTTACTGATGCTGTCCGACTTGATTTCTAGGTCTGTAAAGCAGCCAACAGTCCCTAAAGAACCAAGATTCCACTTTCCGCAACAGAAGAAGATCAAATGCTGCCTCTCTTTGAATGATCTGAATATTTGAAGAACCAAGATCAAATGCAACATGAGTTAGAAACCGAAGAAAGTCAAATGCTGAACAAAGGACCAAGTTTTACAATATTTTCTTTTTGCAACGAAGATCAACTGCTGCATCTCCTGGAATGATCTGAATGACTCTGTACATGGAACAGGAGTGATAAACACAAACACCATAAGATGAAGCAATTGAGTGTTGCACCATTCTTTATATTCATTTTGCAAAGCTAGCATCGTTATACGGTTGGTCATACTACCTCCTATTCCTCTCATCTAGGACCACCCAAATCCGGTTGTATATTGTTCATAATTGCAAGAATTTTTCCAGAAGTTATCATCTCCAATATATGATCTCTGAAGTTATAAAGTTGCATTAGATTTCAGTCTTGTGGAATAGTACTACATTTTCGACTTTCTCAACACCCAAGTGGCTGTGAATTTTGCAAATTGCGTCTACAAACATAAATGTAAAAAGATGATAAATTCTCAAGTACGTTGTTTCGATTAAGAATCAGGGAGATAATGAGTCGAGCTTGCTCGCGAGCAACTTCAGATTGATCCGATCAAAGCCTAGAGAGAGTTCGACTCATGTGGAGTACGGATTATGGATTTATAACTTCAAATAATTGACTTGAGTTATGGAGCAAAAAAATAAATATTCCGGCCTCCTCTAAATTGTGATAGTCCTTCGGTTATACTTTAGGGGTGAATCCAGGGATACAATATTACAACTGAAGTTCAGGTATATACTTGGATAGTACTCTTCCGTCCCAATTTAAACATCACATAAATGGCAAATGGGCGGTCATGGTCAAATCACGGTCATTGATAGAGCTCGTGAACTTGCGGACTAGTGGGATAATCCTTTTCACCCCCATGGCAGCAATTGCAAAGTAACTGCATTGCGCAACTGCGCAAGTAACGTAAATTTTACGAATTCAGACTCCTTTCCAGTTTCCATTTTCCAGGTTTTTCGTGAGGATCCGTCGTATTCTCCATCAACCAATACAAAAACTGACCAATTCAAACATTACAAAAAATAATAAGAAAAAAGAGGAGATTAACAGGACCTTGTTCTTAAATGATGCTTACATTTACAATTCACCAGAAGTCTGGTAAACATCTAAAAAATCCAATTTACAGCATATGCAGCTAAAACCTGGTTTCCTAATTCAGCGGCCTGATCATAATACATTCATACCCTGCACAGCCCTGCCTACGGAAAGGGAACCCCGTAGGTACAAAACCGGGGTTAAGCCTAACCTTTCCACAAAAAGAATAACAACAATTACTGCCTGGGTTAATTCGGCTGATTCTGACTAAATAATATAGGCTTCTTTGATAGTTCACTGCTGATTCTTCCCTCAGAACATCGGCCTCAGCAAGTCCTTCAAGATTTTGTACTTTTTACCTATAGCTTCTGTTCTAAACAATGTACAAGTTAACCTAACCTGTTATGTACAAGCTATAACCGCCTATTAGATCTAACACCATTGCTTTGTCGAACACCATAATTCCTCCGCCCGCCCGTGCAATCTTCATCCTCATCATAATCATCATCATCCCTATTTATTGATCGAGCAGATTTGCCTCCTCTTTTCGAGGGTGGACGCTTCCTCTTAATGTTCGCTGTGTAAGCTGAGTAGTCGACTGTATCTTCCCTCAGTGCATTCTTAAATTCCTGTCATAAAGTACCGCAAAAGACTTCTTAGAACAACCACCAACCCAAAGAATCCATGGATATTAGCATATTACTTAAAAATGACGCATAACTAAAGATGGCAGATTTTGTGTTTCAAAGGTGAGCATAATACAGAACACATAACTAAAATAAGGAAGAGTTCCATCAAGAGAAACGGACTAGAGCTGAGACTCTAAGAGTCACAATTCACAGAAATGTATTTTATTCTCATAAACACTACAAAATATATGCATTGTATAGTACCTGGTATCTCTGAGTCAACTCATCAGGAGTAGAAGGCAGATCAGTATGTACATCGCCAATGCTAAAAGGGATATTCTGCCTGGAGAGGACCTCGCCAGATTTGGGAGGCTCAGTAGGAGAAAATGCCTAATGAAAAGGGATATCAATTCTCAAGTTAAAACGAAGAACACAAGCTGACAAGAACTCAAAGATGCAGCTCTTAGACCAAAGATGAGATGAGCTCTTAGATTTACAATCTTACTTGGCATCGCACATCATCTAAAGTGTACATGATCTTCAGGTGCCTCTTTAACTTCAAAAGGAGCTGAATAGCAGTTGCTGAAAGACAGTCAGCCTGCAGAAACACCAAACTCATGATATCAATGGATGTACAAAATGGAATCAAGTACCCTGCTATTCTTCCTTCCTAAGCACAAATCAAGAATTTCAGCTACTTCTATTCATGATTGTATACACCACTATGTCCTCGATGCACAAGGCAAAAGGTTTATGATCAATAACCAACACGTACGTACATACATAATACACTCTATCTCAGTATGAGGATCAAGACTAGCCTACTGGTTAGGACATTAACCTGCCCGGGGGTTGTCCCAGGTTAAGAGTACCTCTAGAGTAAAACAAGAGGGCATCTTGATACAAGGTGATCACCCATGACAAACACCAATGGAAGAGAGAAATAACCACCCTCACAGCTAAGTGAACAATACATTTGAAAATTAAATCAGATGTTAAATCCAACGATTTACCTGTATCCTCTGCTCATCTTCTTCTGTGAGCCTGGAGCTTCTGGAGTAAATATTTTCATCTGTCTCCACAGAGTCAGTCATATGATGATCAGACTTCGGTAACTGCAATGTACCATTTAACTCCAAAGATATGGTCTTAGCAGAAAGTTGATCAGCAGCTAACTGCTGCAAACTCTCATTTTCACGCAAAACCTTCTGGGAATTACGCTGGGAGAAATGAGAACTAAAAGCTTTTAGACTGGCTTCCATAGTCCCTGATCTAACTTGTATAACTCGATTAATGGTGTAAACTAAGTAAAGAGGCTCATCTGGCGTCATGAAAGGGAGCAAAGCAAGAATCTCGGTGCAGTACCTAGAAAATCAACAGCCACGTGAGATAATGCACCATGAAAAAACAAAGAGCAGCACCATAAAAGTACCAGAAAGAGGGCAGCATACATTAAAAAATGGACAACTGTCCCACTCCAGTCAGGATTATCAAACTTGCGAATGACTGAGGACATAAACTTGTTCCGAGCAACACGATTTGCACGTATTAGCTTGTAGATCCGTGAAACCCCTAGCCTTGCATTTACAAATGACGTGTCCTCAGATTTTCCTTTGACATTTTCTGCAACCTTATATTGGCCTTTTGGGTTCAGATTACTAAAACTTCCGTTCCTTGATTGAATGAAGTTAAATGACAACTGAAGGCCATCACCGAGGCGACTTTCAAAGAAAGCCGGATACCTGAAATAACACTTCATATACTCAGCAGGGACAGCAGGGGAGAAAAATCAATGGTAACACAGCAGAAGTGTCAGAATAGTACTTTTCATTCATACACATCAGCAGATGATGTGCCAGCTTCGAATTCACCTCCAAGGGATCTGTTTCTAGTGCAATGAGGTATGGGACACATGTAATTGGGTGAACAAGGCCTTGGCGCAGAGCAACTTCCACAATCTACACACAGCAGAAGCAGATTGTAAGAACAGTGTGTGAGGCAAATGAAGGGCACATCCCCTGTTTGAGTGACAACATCATCTGCACAAAGCCGTCTCCACATCCAGCTTCCTGTCTCTTCTTTCCCTCTCTCTTCTACCTTCCCAACCCATCACATGACACCCCTAGCCTTTCAATTAAAAATTAAACTCATATTCCTCCACACGTTAGGAAAATTATGGTTAGCAAAGGAGAGAAGCTTCTAAAATAATTCCAACTATCTTCCCTGACTGTACCTTTTAAAATAACCGAGCATATAAATGGTTCCATTCCTTTCCAATTGTCTCTATTATGGAATCTAATTCAGCACAGATTCTTACAGATGCACCATGGTGGAGTCTGTTTCTTAGGTGTCAAGTATAAAATAATAATGGTTCTTGAAAATCTTGGTTAACCTATGGCTTTTGAGGTAGAAGAATGTGAATGTTATGGAATGCTAAACTAATTTCTACTCAATTAAGTCACCTGCATGCTTCTGCTTGACTTCTTAAAACATTGCATATTTGGCTTACAACTTGCATTTGAAAGATGTAAAGATTGCAAAAGTAGAGGGGAATCAAGTATTACATCCTCTCAATCTAGAAAGCAGCAAACCGGATATAAATATCCTAGATGATAGACATAACACTTTTAGGGAAACACAAACAGGTGATCAATACATAATATCTTTACTCAGACATGGCACTTTGGTGCCATATCCCGTGTCTATCCAATCGAACACGGGAAAAGACACTGGTCCACAAGACCCTCAGAGAGGACAAGAGAGAGGGGCTGTAGAATAAGTGACATCAGATTTGTCTTTATCCTGGTTTTTTAAATCAGCTAATATGAAACTGAAAGAACCATTGAAAGTTGAAATTTGGGAACTATGATTGCAATTTGCAAAACTGCAATAGGAGTATATGTTCTATCATCAACCAGTACAAGGCCATTGGTTAGTCATTAATTCATAATAAAAATACCATAATGTCAACTCATTGACCAACACACCAACTTCAGTTATCCTAAAACCATGTCGTCGTGTCCTATATCTTCAAGTTTCTGATAGGATCGTATATCGTTTGTTGGATAGGAATACAGGATACATATCCCCACGTTCATATTAACATAGCATATATAAACACAGAAATATTAAACACAAGGATATAAGGTACAAAATAAACCTTATAGCCATACATCGATTATACACATTCATGATACAAGAATTAGTCTCACACTCTCACTAACACAATATCATTTATGAAGTCCATATATAGTATAGTCCTCTTTTTTCAATTTTCATTGTTCTTCTTGTTCTTTTTGAGGTTACCATAAGTTAGATATACATTAATAATCCTTAATAAAATCTTTGCTTCTTTTTAAGGCTACATCTGGTAGCATGTATTCAGCCATAATGTACAGGGATCTTTTTAGTTTAACTTGGCTAAATAATATGGTGGAGAGTGGACGTTACTATGACGGGAGATGGTTTGATTACTTGTACCATAAACTCCCTCCGCCCCCCATTAAACAACTCATTTGTGTTTGCACGTGGATTAACAAGGGAGTAGTGTTTTATAATTGTTGGAGATAGAGGGTGGTAAACGTAGGAGAGAGTGGGGTAAAAGTAGGAGAGAGAGTGTTAAAAGTAGGAGAAATAGTGTTAGAAACATACCCCATTTAGAATGGGGTGTTTAATGGGGGACTAAGTTACTCTGACTCGGATCCGAGGATTGGACTCGGACACGGATCCCCTTTGTCCGACCTTCCATTTTCCAAATTTGAGGATACCGGGACAATGTCCTAATTTTGGACACGGGTGCGGGGACATGTTTAAGAACATCAAATATTATTATAAAATATCTAAATTCCAATATAAAATATTTTTTTTGGGTATATGTTTTGGCACAAATTATTTTAATCAACTAGAATGTAGCATTGAATGAGTCATAAGCTTATTTAAAAGCTGTTAAAATTGGGAATATAAAAAATAGATATTAAATGGCCTTGGAAAAAAACACAATAATTACTGTTGTCAAAGGTCAAGTCATACATTTATATTACCCATACTCATTTATTGTGTTTTTTCCTCCCACCCTTCTTCTGCCTCACACATCTTTCCGATGACTAAGCTGCCTTGTCCGTCTGACAACTGACGAGTCCGACCCGGATTTTGTACCGGAATCCGAGTCGTGTCGTGTCGACACCGGTACAGGGGCATAAGTGCCGGGTCCGGGTAACATAGATGGGGGACACCCCAATTAGGAAAGCGGGGTGTTTAATGGGGGACGGAGGGAGTAATTGTGATAACACAAGTATAACTTTAACAATACTTCGTAATCATTACAGTACTTTATGTTTGAGGGCCCTCACATTGTGATGGTAATTTCAACCTTCCAATCACGGTCCTATTTTTCAAGTATATTTTAGAAAAATGAGTTGTAATGGACTAAAGATGATTATATTGCACCCTATTCACTACTTATCCCCTAAATGTTCTATAAAATGTATAAATCCAGAACTATAAGGAAACATTCCAATAACTTCCTTATATAACCTTGTGAAAAAACTGGTCATTCAAGTTACTAACTTACCAAGCATAATTTTCCGAACTTTGCGTTAACCAAATACCTGCCAAAAATTAGAATACTCCAAGATATTCCGATAGGCGTAAAGGATTTAGGGCTGGAAAGTAGGTTCTTTCCATAAAATGTTTTGGCATCAATGAAAAACATTTCAATAACCCTCAGTTTTAAGATAAACCTCATTTAGGTAAAGACTTTTAAGTAAAATGGGATTGAAATGAATGATCAAAACTGGATTTGGGAATTGTTAAAAATTAAACATCAATAGAACATCAGGAATCTTGCTTGTTTGAGTAATTCTTATCGCTATTTCTCAAATCATTTGGCACAAATCACAAAGATAGAGCGACAACTAGATTTCAATTTAGTAACATAACAATTGCGGGGTTTTATAGAACCTCATATGGAGATATGAAACAGACAACAATAAAAACCAAGCCTTAGCCCTCGGTCCCAAAATGATTAGGGGATGAAACAGGTCGAACAAATAAAAAAAAAAGTAGAGCCAAGACTCAATCCATACCTTTAGGCCAGATTGCCGAACTTGTTCATTGGTGTCCAGGCATCTCTCCAAGATGGTATTCCAATACAATTGTACTATTCCCCCACAAATGTTGGTATCACCAGCACCTGCAGCGACAGGAACAGCAGAGCCACTATCTCCGGAACATTCAAGATTGTCTTCTGCTGTAACCGATGCCAGCTGACTTTCAGCATCTAGGAGATAATCATACATATTTTGCAGAACTTGCAACTGGAGAACACCACATTTTAGTTAAAAAAAAGAGACCGCAACAAGTAGCAATTAAGTTAAGGGCAAGTACATATGAAAAGAACATCTCTCACCTTGAGACGAGCATCAGAGCTAGAAGACAACGTAGCCTCAAAAATCCTGCCCACATCCTTCTCCAACATAAGTTTGGGTCTAGCAATCAAAACAAATCCCAATGCCTGCAAGGTGAGCTATTTATATAAGCATTGTTATCAAGCAGCAGCGTTAAGGAAAGGAAGTGACAGTCATAACTCACCTGCAAAGCCCTGACTTTAATAGCAAAATCATCAGCGAGAAGATACTTTTTGAACAAATCAAGCTTGTTAGAAGTGTCAACTCCTCCTTCCGATGCAATCAACAGCTTGTCACCATAGCGGATAAGAAGCCCAAGGCAAAACAAAGACCGGCCGACTTGCTAATTTTTAAAAAGGACAAATGAAATGTCAGCTTTGAAAATAAGAAAGGCGAATACACAAATTTCATCTATCTTTACAAGTATTGACAGACAAACAACCTCTCCAGCAGTCTCTTCATAATTGAATGACAAAAAATATTAATGATCAACTTATAAGAGCCACTGGGCCCACTACACCGAATGCCACAACATTAACAACTTATTGTACTATTAGTACTTGACAGAATAGATAAAAGTGCTCCATGCAACAAGATAAGCGCTGATTGTAAGCCAGATGTAAAACCTAAAGAAAATCTTGGAAACAATTTGTCAAACAGAAGTCCATTCCCTACCTTGATGCCGCACTTCAAAAGATTCTATCCGGTCATGTGATCACAGAGAAAATCTACTAAATAGCAATGACAACGGAATAACAATAATACTAATAAGGAAAAATACATAAAAATAATCCAACGTTTGGTCGGTCTTCCAAAAATAATCCCACCTTACTACATGTACAGAAATAATCCTAACTTTCGGTTTGCCTTCTAAAAACAGTCCAGATCTAACAGAAGTTCTATCCTCCGTTATCTATGCTATGTGGCATATTGTTTGACCTATCGTTTTATTTGCTCTGTTACCTGCTTCATTTTTCCTATTGTTTTATTTGCTTTGTTACCTGCTTCATTTTTCCGTTTCAAATATTTTTATGATGATCAATTATCTTCAAAGATTATCATATAGGAAGAAGAGAGAAGATTTCTAGAAACACACGATCAGAACTATTCTACCAACAACTTTTCTTTCTTTTCTAAGATATTTGAACAATTGGGAATTTTATATGTTCCAGAAATTATCATAGAGATTACAGGGAGATCAAAGAATACTTAGTTTTTCATTTTGTTTAGACAATTAGCCATCAATCAATTCCCAAATACATGGTCTTGATAGATAGATGATGGGCAAAAGAAGAAGGCGGAGTGATGGCGATACGACGTAATTATGGCAGGAGTTATAGCCGTGGTGGATTGGTGGTGGTTGAAGTTGGGGTCGTGCTCGTCGTTGCAACCTTGTTGGAGAAATGATGATGAAGTTTTGGGATGATGATGATGATAGATTAATGAGGCTCGTCACAACAAATTGATGATGTTTGGAAGGGACAATGAAAACCAGCTGAATTGTAGAAGACAATTCTTTGGACGGAAACTTAATATTAGTTCGTTTGGGACTGTTTTTAGAAGACAAACTGAAACTTTGGATTATTTTTGTACAAATTATAAGGTGGGATTATTTTTAGAAGACCAACTAAACGTTGGATTATTTTCGTGTATTTTTCCTACTAATAATAAGCTTCAGCCGAAGACATTAACAACTGACCTGTTTGTTATCAATACAAAGAGCATCCAAACGTTTAACAAAAACTTGAATTAGAAAGTTGATCAACCTTGCACCTTTTCCTGCAATTTTATTTAAACTGCAGAGGCACCTACAGAAGACAGGAAAATAGGTTAATCCAGTACGTCACAAGTATCACATACACATTTGCACAAAAGGACATGAATGTCTACTATTCTCCAACACCAAAAGAGAGTATTCAGTCCTGTGGGACTCCTGCCCATTGAGCTATTATAGCTTTCCAAATATAGAAAATCAAAAGAGAATGTGCTGCAATGATTCATAATCCATTGCTTTGCTGTTCTCCATAGGAAAACCAAGAGAGTCACTGCTGAGTCCTATGGTTGTAACTTGTAAGATAGACGAATGAGGAGAAAAGAAGAAAAGTGGTTTGGCGGTAGGGCACCAGATACATTCTGGCGCATTTCTCATGTGTGGAACCCTATTGCCTGCCATCTGTCACTCCTCAAACATTAAACAAAGCTGATGGAATATCTTGCTTCTTTAGAGGCGGCAGAACCCCTGAGATCGAGATAACACTTCAAGGAAGTGAGCCCTTTCATGAACTTGTAGCAGGGCTCCTCATCCCTGATGCAGCTTTGAATTTTATTAACATCCTTCTGTCTCTATGATAATAGTAATTCGAAGGCCAAGGTAGGTGCCAGTGAAGGAAAAAAAAACACCCAAAGACTAGATGCCTTCTTGATTGTTCCTGCTCCAACCAAATTAAAATAAAAGGAGCAATAGACTGCAGACATCTGCTTCGCCATAGCAATTCTTAAAGAGATAGGAACTCATTCAGCTCCAAAGTGCAGCACATTCCAAGATGCATTACAGAAGCCTCCCCCTCGGTAACCTTATTTGCTCTATTTATATTGATTATATAAAAACAAACACAAAAAAAAGCCTAATGGAAATTCAGAAAAGACAACTATCGTCTGTTTCCTATACCAGAAAAGTCGAAAGATATTCAAAGTGATGGTCTAACCCAATTGATTAGTTGACTATCCTAGTAGAAGGAAATACCAGAACAGAGACAAAGATGTAACAAAGTGGGTTGTTAACCACCATGTTAACTGTCTAACCCGGCAGAGAAATTGGATGCTGGATAAAGAAAGAACTATTATGGTCTAGACGCCTCAGGGCAAGATTTGCTTCTTCGCGTTTATGCATGCGATACTCCCTCCATTCCTATCCAAATGACCCCTATTATATTCATGAGTCTCTAATTACAATCAAATGGGTCATTTGGACATGAACATAGGGAGCACATTTTCATATTAAGCAGAAGCCCAGAATCCAGCATTATGGTAGGGCGTTACAAAAAATCAGACATATTAAATTTGGCTACCATCAAAGGAGCAGATTGGATTTTAACCAATTGTGTTTCTCCACCAATAATCTTGGGTAGAAATAAACAGAAATGAGATTCTTTTTCTGGCGATGGCCACTCAGGGAAATGGGTAGCTTCCCTCAGAGAGTTTGTCAACTGCCTGGACAATTTGTCTTAAAAAATATCGCCTCAGACAAAATATTAGTCCCCTCTCGACTGCAAAAATTAAACTACCATTCAGATATAATAGTACATACTTCTCCGGAGAACATCCTTTCCCTCATATGTGGATCTTACAAGATGACATATGCATTAAACTTCGCTGTCAATGCCATATCATTTACATCATCATCTACTTATAGTCAGCATGACCCCAAACAGACTACCAGCTTTCAATATCTAGAAGTTCATCTTAAACCATAACATTGTAAGCTAAAAGCAACAATCACTCTACAGCAAGACTAAAATGAAAAAGAAAATACGAAGTAGCAGTGAGTATGCTTACTTGATGCAAGCATGTACAACTGTCAAAAAGGAATGTCGAACAATCATCTGCTTCAAATCCTGCTCGAGCTCATCAACAACACTTGGAGGCAGCTTCCGGAGTAATGGAAGAACTGTATCAATGATAAAGATGATACTCTCCAATAGTTGAGCAACAACTCGATTATCAACCTTATCAAAAGAACAAGCAAATTACTGAAATTAGTGTCGTCTCTAAAACCTCCCAAACCTCCAGGTCGCAAAACAAGGCAAAAGTGAACTGTGAAAAATAGTCAACTTACCTGGTTCTTGAGATATGGTTGCAGTGTGACCACAAACTGGGATGGGTTGGAAGAAGGAGCACAGAGTGATGGATCAACAAGACAAAAGGCATGTAATACTGTAACATAAGGTAGGATCCGCAGCTCTCCTTCCTCTACACTCATCTCCTCTACCTATCCAAAAAAGCATAGTAATGAACAGATCTTAAAAATAAACAAATAACAACAAATAAAAAAGAGAACTTAATGATCAATAACAAACTGATAAAGAGTCCCATATTGAGTATAATAAAGACACCAGGCATACCTGTAGAATTCTTTCCAGCAAAAATTTGCACATCATTTCACAACGCTTCCGCACTGTTGCCAAAGCAGCAGGACTGATCCCTGTTCCTTTTGCCTGGGGCAAAAAGTCAAGAACTAAGTTTCGTTTGATAACAGTGACAAGAGGTTGATGACTATGCATCTTTTTCAACATGTCAACTATCTGTTCCGTCTTCCTTGCCATCTCCAACGGCACCGAACTATCATCTCCAAAATGTTGTCTCCCAGAAGGTTCTTCAAACCAGAATTCATAAAAGGTCCTGCAAACAAGGTCCTACCCTCGAAAACAAAAGAGACTCATGAATAATGCGTCAACCACCAAAGAACCAAAAAATCAGCTCATTTACACAGCCCTTGGATGAGAAGTTGATAGCACTTTGTCACAGTACAAAATGTAGGGGCAGAGCATACACCAAAGTTGCAAAGGTGCTTCTATGTTCTAAGTACAAAAGCATAAGAATGCAATCACCCTAAAAGCCTCATAAACCCTTGCACATAGCAAATTCTAATGTGGCAGGTATGTAAAATACACCTTAAATACAACTACGAAGTGCACACTTGAACACATCCCTGTCACTTGCACACGAATAAGCCGTCAAATTTTAAAGAAGGTAAATAAATTCACTCAACTAAGAGTTGCTTTAAGGCCCATGCAGCAATAAGTAGCCCCATTCCTCTTTCTCTACAAGGTTTTGTGCAGATCCTGGATAGACTGTTTGACACAAGCTGTTGCTTCACTTGAACAGCTCACTTCGGTCAATCTCCCAATTGCCTCACTGTCTCTATCTGATTCTAAGCCAACCGTAGTTTTTTTCCTTTGATATCAGCCTCAAAGATCCTTACCTCTATTCCCATAATTTGAATCATTTGGCCTTTAGCCACTATGTGGTCTAGATAAGAAGAACCAATTATCCACTTTCCTTCTTCGTTGTTCTAAACTACCCCCAGGTGTCCCTCAATCTATTTGCTTACTTCTATCGTAAAAATTAAAAATAAAAAAATTACAAAAAAGAAAAGAAGAAGAAGACTACTAGTTCGTAACTAAAAAATGATGAAGATTAAGTTGTAATTTTAAGCCCTTGAGGAGAGCAATAGATCTACCTCCGTGACATAGTAGGTCCCCATCATACGTATTTCAATCCTTCAAATATTTAAACAAATTAATCCCTAAATTGCGCAGTAGGTTCCGAGATCAACCAGCATAGACCAACATTCCATAAAGGTCACAGGCTCACAGCAACATAGCAAGAAAGCACAGGAGGGTGATGAAAAGACTTCATCAACAACACAATGGACACCAAAATGACTTCAACTAATAATTCACAACACAGCCTCTCACCTGAATACTTGATTCTTCATCACCAATACGAGAAATGATCTCAATGCATGCATGGGTTGTTTCTCCAAAATCAGCATTTGATGTACACATGTCTCTGATAATTTTGATTGCCCGTTTTCGAACACTCACCCCAGTATCTTTGATCCTCTCAGCAACTTTTTGAAAGTACTACAAGAGAACCCATGTCAAAGACGAAAATAAGATACTTCGTACATACACCCAGCATTACTTTAGACTCACAACCAACTCTCACCACCAAAAGCCCGTGAGCGAAACTTAAAAATAATACTGGAAATTGGTTTCTTATGTTTAATTTAAGTCATTTTGACAAGTTGACCAGCAAGTTGATGCCCTCTCCCATTCCTGGAGACTCTAGGGGGTAGGTTGGTAACACCATCCACCTGGTAAACCACATAAAAATGAGGACGCATATGATAATGTAAACATACTTGCAAACCAACATCTGGATGTGATGCAATATGCCTTCCAACAAGTTCAAGAGCAGCTTCTCTGACAGATATTGCAGAATCACAAAACCTTCCTTCAACTGCTGATTGGACAAGCTTGTCACGCAAAACATCTGGATCGGCTTCTACAATTATACTGACCTGAAAGTTGGAAGAATGCCATATGGCGAGTGAAATGAAAAGGCAAAGAAGGCTAAATCACAATATAAATAAAACGAAGAAAGAAAAAAGAGTTCAGAACGATAACAAAAGATGAAGAAACAGACAGACTATAAACATACCGCTCGCAATGCCTTAGCCCTGATTACGGGTGAGTTCTCTCGTAGACTAACCTGGTACCATGCCAAACAAGAATAATTACTCAGCTTTAGTTTAAATAAGCAGGAATCAGAATCACTTACACAATCATGGCTTATACTAACCAGAAGCATAGCGAGTATTGTATCAAATCCTCTGGAGAACGAATTTTGCTGCCCCAAGCACAAAGTTATCTTTTTAATTAAATCTCTGGTCAGCAATGATGACAAAGCTCCTGAATCACGGATAATCGCTTTTGACATCAACCTCGCAAGTCGATAGCTGAACTGTTGCTGAGATTTTGGATCATCTTTGTACCACAGACAGAGATAAAACCTGCCAATAGTTCACAGCTATAAGAACGATAACAGCATAGAGTAGCCCAAAAATTTCAGAGAGTCATATACACTCCTCCTGACTGCCCAAGACTCATTGGCTAAGCAATCTCCTAAAAATTACCACTTATTCTAACTTCGTGAACATTAACTCAAACAACGAACTAAAACTACTTGAGTGAAACAAAGGACAAGCAATGACAGCAGCAAGATAACTGACAGATTCCCAATTTGCTATTTTCGCTTAGATTCATCCCAGGGAACAGCCATGATGAAGCTTTTGCATACTTGCAAGATCAATTAGATCAACTTATACCACAAAGTCAATCTTCATATAGTGGGGGTTCCCAAGAACATGAATACATTCTTAATTTTTTATCCCTCTAATCACAGTGGAGAATCCAACAAAATTGATGATATAACATAAGTCTTAGAATGAGAGGTTTGATGCTGCCAAATTAAATCAAAAGCTTAGAATGCAAGGATGACTTCACAAATATTAGGTCCTCCCCAAGAACAGGCAACGAGTCTACCAGCACACTCACCTACAGCTATCCATCCCTTTCGAGAGAATCACTCCGTGAACTTCCTCCAACAAATTACAGCACTAATAGATATTCCCAATCTCAGATACAGCGTCAAGACACGCCTCTTACGTGAACACAAGAAGCACCCTGCTGTTCTAAACTACACTCTCCTATGGTATCGAATGAGTTAGTTTAGGAGAAATGTCCACTGTTAAAGAAACAGATCTCGTGACTCTTTCTGAGTAAGGGTATGACTCTGGCTGAGTAAAGCAACGTTAGTTCGCCATACTTTCATAAACTATAAAATGCGAAACTTTAATGAATAATGACCTAATTTAGGCTTGCATAATAGCCTCTTACTTCCCTGCCACTATTGACCAATAGTCAACACTCTCCGCAAGGATACTATGGTTCCATAGCTAGCCATCAAAAACAATCCATATGCGACAAGTGAATGGAGAAAACCCAAGGCTGACAAAACAAGATAAACTGATAGCCTGCCCTAGTCATAATATGGGCAGCATCCAAACTAAGTCAACTGCAAACCCGTAACTTGCAAGGACAAATATGAAATACCAGAATCGACCTCATCTGAACTAATTCGTTTTTACCCATCAACCATCGCTAATGGATAGAAGGGTGGTTGGCTAGCAGTGTCGTCTGTTCATTTTAGTTAAGCAAATCTGCAAGCCCTAAACAGAATTCGTTGTGAGGGGGGATAATCCAAGTAGAAAAATATGGATGCAAGGTGATCACAGAGTAAGGCCAATAAAGCACCAACTTTCCTTCTATTTCCTACCCTTTTGGATAGTAGAGCAGCAGTTACAGTAACAAGTACAACTACAAGCAGAAAAATAAACAACAAGTAGTGTGTAATACCTACCAGCGAGCAAACAAATGAAGGTCATCAGAAGAACCAGAATCCTCCAGGTAATTCAAAAGCATCTGCTGAATGATCTCCATTTTGGAATCAGACTCAGAAATTTCAGACGAGTTTTCTGAGCTACTGTGATTGACTTTGTGATCATCCTTGTACTGTGATTTGCAGTATGATTGTAATACTACGAGCTGCTTTTTACAGAGACAAAATGGGCAGTGCCAACCACGTGTGGAAATGTCATTTTCTCGAACTCCCATACAATCAGGGTGAAACAACCTCTGGCAACCTTGGCATATCACCGAAGCCTTTTCAATTATTCCATCCAAACAAACAGAACAAGTCTCCGCTTGTTCACCCCCATTTACATTCTCTTTTCCCAACATCTCCTGCACTACCCATAAGTTCTCCTTGTGACAACGCACAGAGTCATTCTTCAAACGAGCCGCAATTGTACCAAGTATATCAATTGCCATAGATCGTATAGATATATCTTTTGATTTTGGGCCGGCATTCTGAAGTAGCAAGACACAGAGAACCTGAAAGCAACCGGCTTGCAGAAATCATGAACCAAACAAGAAATTAAAATAGTAGAGACAATAACAAATAGTAAAAGTCTTACTTCTAAAACAACAGAAGCAGCAGGGTATTCTGGCAGGTTCAGAGTAATCAACAGATCCAATACAAGATTCTCCATTATCACCTTGACCTCAGATGCATCGTGGCTTTTTACAGTTGTAAGTCGTTGAAGTACATGTGTCCAGAATGAAACACACGTCTCTGTGGCTGCCTCGTTACATTTAATCAAGTAACTCATTTCAACTCCAGTTTCAAAAATGGCACTATTACTGGATGGTTGCCTCAGGGTTTCAGGGAGGTTAGCACTATGGGAAACCAGCTGAAGCAATAAGGCAGTAATCATTTGAATTTGCTGTTCTTCATCGGGCAAATGATAAGCTCGAGCAGCTCGCTTAGAGAACGGTAGCTTCCAGAGAAGTAGAACTGCTTCCTCGACAACATGACTCCTATGCTGTGTGTATGAATAGAAGATCTGCGATTCCAAAGCTAAAAAAATCAATTCCTTAAGCACAGAGATGGCAAACTGAAATAAAGGAAATTCCAGGAATGACCCCAAGGGTTCCAGTACCCCACTTATCAGGCTCATGGCCTTCATTTGCAACAGTTGGATGTTATCAACAAGTAGTGTTGACAAGCACGTCTTGACAAGCTGCAAGACACAACTGTCTGACAGACGTTCGATAAGCAACAGATCCTTCAGGAGGCCCAGTATCGTGCAAAGCTTCTGAAACACCGTGTTCACAGCAGTTGAAATCCTGAGAAATCAGCCAGTATACAGATGTTCACTTCTTCATTGATAAAACAAAAATTCAGTAGGACGCCACGGCTACAGAGTAGGAATATTGTGGACTACGAATAGAAGGCTAATACAGCTTCCACGTTCACAGGAATGATGGGCCCTTGGAAACATTGAAACCCACAAGAAAAAGAGGAAACTCGGATACCTGTTTGTCAACGTCCTTTTGCCCTTTACACTCTTAGTGGTGCGTCGCCTTTTGCTAGCTGAACCATACTCAGCATCACCATCCGGGTCGTGTTCCCCTGAATATTTAGTGTTAATATCTAGAGTTGCATAATCTAGACAATAAGGATTTTAAAATTATGCCATATGAATCAATCAATTCATGACATGGGCTGTATTTGGCAAAAGCCGGAGCTGCTAATGAGTAATGACTAGTATAATATCTCAAACTCATATCACTTTTCGAAACCACCCACCTTCAGCAATTCCGTTATCACCAGGTCTATGCAAAGCACGATAAGAAGGATCACAGGCTGACATTATGTCCATGACCTGACGCCTGGTGAACTCCAGAATTCTCTCAATAATCTAGCAGGCAGAAGATAACCACTTAATCATAGATAATTATTTCACAGCCCTAGGAACTCATGCTGAGGGAAGAAACCAAGAAATTTTCAAGAAGTAACACAGGTGCATAAGTACCTCTTCCTTATATAGTTGTTTTGGCATGTCATTGTAAGACATCACAGCCAGAGA
>JBBYHQ010305284.1:0-18414 GCA_038382645.1 Spergularia azorica | reverse complement strand
GGATTCGGAAATGTTTCAGTTTGATGAGGAATTTGAAGACAACTCCATGTCTATGTTTAACCAGTCTAAGGTTACACCAAGTTCGACATTAACAGGGAAGCCACCACTTCCTCCAAAGCCCCAATCTGCTAAACAACCAAAAGCTGTTCCCTCTGCTGGTAAGACATTGTGCCTCTTGCCAGAGAATGACTGTCAAATTGTTGTGGACGACAATCTACAGAATCGGACTGATGCTATTGACATCAAGGCTGACATCAGGGTTCATGACTGTCGCAAGACATGTAATAACCTGTTTAAAAGCGTCAGTTTCGCAGCACCAGGGAGGAAAGATGAGATTGAGGGAGTCTCTTTCGGAGACATGAAGGAAGAAGAATGGGAATTCTTCCTGGAGATGTTGGATAGGCTGTTGCCGGAGGTGTTTGAGGAGCGTAAAAACACCAGCGTAACCCAGAGAGTAGGATCAGCTTGATTCACTAATGAGATGGTTATCAGTTTGCTATAGGAAAAGAAATAAAGTATCAAAGCCAGAAGAGCTATGATTAGGAAAATGCTGCCAAATTATATATATATGTTCTGTGTCATTAGATGTAAATTTCCCTACTGGATATCATGACACTGTAGATAAGTAGTTTTTCTCTAATGACTTGAAGAGGGGAAAAGAGATCGGCCGACGAAGTTGACATCCTTTCCCTTTTATCTTCTTCCCCCTAAACTTTTTTTTGTTAATCTTCCATTTTTGTGAGTTCTTATTACAATCTCTGTATACAGTTGTAGAGATCACTAGCTAATCATGTACTTTTTTGTAAGGACTTCTCTGTCATTCATGGAAGTGGAAATTTGTACTATGAAACTTTATTCTAATAATAATCACTATCTTGAATCCCCTTTGAGGATTCTTATTACTACTAGCCCTCCCCAGTCCCCTGTTACCCCTTTACTTTTGCAGGTACGCGCAACTAACAGTACAGGTTAAGTGCCGCGTAATGCTGCTACATTGTTGTGAGATGTGTATAGCAAGCCTTTTAAAACCCGACTCATGGGAGAGTTTGGGGAGGGTAAGACGACTCATCATCTTCGCCTTTTTTTTTCCTGGGACATGAATGTTGTTGCAGAATGCTCCAATCAAGTTACAGGCTTGAAGATGGTTCAGCCTTTGGAACTACTGGGTAAGATATGCTAACAGAAGTAGATAGTCTGAATATATGCTTCATGAACTGTATTATAATCACAATATAATCACATAATTCACATTGTACTTTTGCACAAAGATGAAGCTAAACTAACAACACAGTCCTTAATTTTAGCTCTAAATCACAATGCAGTTGTACAGGATGCAGGTTCGAGACTTATCTGCTGTCTCCTTTAACACGAGTTAAATTCGCGACCATACCTTTTGCATATTCCTTAGATAGTTTTCCGACGTGAGATTGCAAAAACAATTGCCTGTGTAGATGTTAGGAGACTGTTTTGTTGTCTACATCTGCACAATCTTGAGCAATAAGCTCTTCTGCAATCTGATAACTCAAGAAAGCATCCATACAGGCATACATGACCTGATAATCATCAAGCACTTCCTGATCCCACTGACTGAATGTCACCTCTTTAGACTTCTCAACTTCCCACCCCAACACCGCCTTTGCAACCTCTTTCAACCCGGCATTCACCCTAACCTTCCCCATATCAGCCGCCATACGACTCACATCAACTGTATTAGCCACAACAAGCTCATAATCCCTGGCTAGGAGCTTGGCATCTGATGCAATTCCAACTCCCGAAAATTTGCAAGTACTGTCACCTAGGAAGTTTCGAAGGGACGAGGGGATTGTAGGAGAATGTATGAGCTGGTAGATGAGGCAATTGTGACCTATACACAGTTGCAGGGTCGCTATTGGGTTTTGGAACTCAGTGTCTAAGCCTACTAAGATGGTTGGTTGATGTTGGTTAATGCACCTGTTGAGGGTGATCCAGGACGTGACTACCGCGTCAGAACAGGTGACAGTGGTGTAGATTTTGTGCCTGAGGTAGCTGACTACGTAGGTTGTATGGGTGCTGGTGGCGCGGTGTTTAGCTATGGTCGTGATCGGTGGTGCGGCCATGGCAGAGACACGTTTAGGAATTAGGACCTGTGAAGTATCAGGAGAGTTTGGAGAGTAATTTGATTACTTGCCTTTCGGTGCAGTTTAGGAAACTTCCAAACTTTTGAAGTTAGTCCGTGTCTTACATACCATCAATCATACCAAAGAATGGAAAGTAATTATCCTCATAATTATGAGTGTGATTTGTTATCTAATCGATCGCCCCTAGTAGGATTAAGGCATTAAGTTATGATCGATTCATACCAGTTTTGAGTAGACATGAATTCAGGTTATTCAATTTTTTGGGTCAGATTAGGTTGGTCGTGTTTAAATCGATAGTAGGTCACAAATTAGGTAAATTCAGATTTCGGGTCGAATTTCTTATCCAAAATCAATCGGAAGTGTAATAATACGTCAATTCCTGAAAATTATGCAAACCTGACCACGAAATCTAGATTATATCAACTATCAAACGGCCACATTGTGATTAGCTAGAATTGTAATTATACATAAACTAATTCTCAAATCCCATTGAATACCAAATATTCATAACTAATCCAACTCCACATAGAAAACATTCATTCCAATAATATTGCAATAACACCAACAATAATATTCCACATAGAAAACTTCTCAAATCCCACTACATAACACCAACAATATTGCAAGAAACACTCTCTAACTAATTTAAGACTTTCGCAAAGTTCAAATGTACGCAACCTTGACGCCTACTAACCAGAACACACTACTACTAAGAACCCAAAGACAATCCCAACATACCGACACTTCCACTCCAACTCTTACTACTCTACAATCACCGCATAATATCTCGATAGCTTCAGATGTACGCAACCTTTACCCCTTATTCCCCGCCCACTACGGGTCTACTGAGAACTCGCAGTGGGAGCGGAGGGAGTAGGCGAACCCGAACCCAAGAGCTTGTCCCCAATTTCAAAGGACAAGAAAGCATCAATACAAGCATACTGAATCTGAGAATAACTCAACCACCCTTGGTCCCACCTACTCATAGTCACACTTTTCGGCTTATCAATTTCCACCCCCATAACCACCTTAGCCAGCTCCTTCAGCCCAATCATCTGCCGCGCCGCCAACCCGCCCACATTCTTCTCCTTCGCCAGCTCCCCTAAATCCACCCGATTCTTCACCGATAGATCGTAATCCACAAGCAACCGCTCCATGTCCGTCTCGATCCCGGCTCCGATGAAGGTGAAATCGTCGCCGGCGAGTAGTTCCGCCAGTTGTTTCGGGAGCGGCGGCGGACAGTGGATGACCTGGAATATCAGACAGGAGTGAGTCCCATTTCCGGCGGCGGTGGTGGATTTGGTGCAGAGTTGGATGGTGGCGACGGGGTTGTCGTGGTTGCGGGAGCGGTTAGGGCGCCACTCAACGTCGAAACCGAACACGCGCGGCGGCGATGGTGAGGATAAGAGGGTGGTGATCCAGGAGGCGACGACGGAGGGTTCCGCCGTGACGGTGGTGGTGATGACGGTGTCGGATTGGAAAGTGACGTCGTAGAGGTTGTTGTCTGGATTTGGAGTGTGGTCGTTTATGCTTATTATTGCTGCCGATGCTAGTGGTGCTGCTGGTGTCGCCGTCGCTGCCGCCGCCATCAGTGGTGTTGAGTGAGAGTGAAGTTATTTGGGGAAGAAACTGAGAAAGAGGAGGAATTGGGGGAAAGGGAAAGTGTTTTTGGAGGAGGGCGTTGTTATAATGGGAATCAAGTGGAATGGGATTGGCTGCGCCTGGGTTCATCGTAGCCGTTGATTTCTATCAAGGACACGTGACATTCGATTAGGAAGGATGGAAATAATTGGACTGGATCTATATAGTTGGAGTTTGGACTCATTTGACATGCTGGGTTGGGTACTTGTGTTGGAGTTTTTGTTTTGGGTCAATGTTGGTTTTAAATATTTGATTACTCCCTCCGTTTATTTCATTTCTTCACGTTACTTGCGTCACAAAATGTCAGTTCCGATACTTTTGTTCGAAATCTAACCTAACGGTCAATGTAATGAAATGAAAGAAATTGAGGAAGTACCAATTTGGATGCTCGCTAGGCACGTGCTCGTTTAATTTTTGTACTAGATTCGAGTTTACATGAGTTTCCAACGAAGTTAGGTTAACATATGGGGACCCCATATCGTTCGATTGAAACAACTTTATAATCTAATATTTTTTTTTTGATTGAACCGATTTGATTTTATCAAATTTGAATTTACAGGAAATAGATAAATCATAAACGTATGGATTTAATTTTATTCAATTTTTCATTTTTAGTTTTTAATAAAATGGATGAATTCTAATCTATTTTTTTACCTGACACGAATAAATCAATGTATACAACGAAACCCTTCAAATCAAATAGGGTTTTCTAAAAAAGCTTGTTTTGGTATTTTAGCGAAATTCGTCACAAAATGAATCTCCACCATTGTTGCAATGCTCTAAAGCAACCCATGTTGCTGTCCATAAGCAGAAGATACAGCACCTCTACAACTATCACTGTTCCAAGTTTACCCCCGTGGTCGCCATACCTTATGCTTCCACCCAACACCGCGGCTGGTTGCGAAAACTTCTACAGCCTAGCAGAGAACCGTGTGTTTAGCGTAAGCCACAAGAGTCTCTGGAATACACCTTATCACGTAAGCGAACTTAAATTTGTCGGCTCGACCAATTTTGATTAGATCGCTTACCAAGATAGTAACAATAGAGTTTCACTTTGCAATCCATTTTCATCTTCTACTACAAAGAAAATAATTCACCTCCCTTATCGAACGGCTTCTATATTCAGCGTCTCGAAAGGTCTCGAAAAGTGGCAGAGAGACGGCATTTACGGCCAGATTGTGGTGACATCGCCCGACCCGGACCAAGACGGAAACTGGGGTGTTGCTACCACTGTCAATAATATGGGTGTTGATTACGGCATTGCCTTTTCTAGGCCTACTGCCCCGTTAAGAGACTCGTCTATTCGATGACTATTGATGGTGACGGGTCTGGATCTTTCGCCTCGTGGAAGGTTTCGGACTCTGGAGTACCCGAGTACCAAGGCAATGTTGGGCGTTGGGGGAAGGACGGTGTTAAGGAAATGTCGATTCCTGAGATAGAGTGGACGGGTACGCGAGGTTGCGTCAAGTCGACGAATCGATCAGTAACGTTACTCTACCCTGTGTTATTAGGAACGCGATTGAATATGGTTGCTCGACATTGTGGTCCGTGTAGGAAGAAGGACATCGATGATGGTACGATTCTTGTCGAGCCGGATTCAACGCCATATAAACGTCGTTCTGATTCTTCTGACGCTCCTAGCTGGGAGAATTACTATCATAATCCACCTCTGATGAAATCGCGAGCCTTTGAAGTGTTCAGCAACGAGAAGAAGGGTGATAGTGAGGTCGATTTCGAGTGGTCTATGCGAGGTTTAAGGTCGGATGAGTTGGGTGACTACTGCTTGTTTGTTGGGGAACGAATGAGCTCAGTCGCGGTCCCTTACAACGCCTTCCCGGGGATGGAATTGCAGAGAAACTCGGTTTATTTCGCGAGTGATGGTTCGTTTTTGCCGAGGGAGATGGCTGTAGGTGATGTGGGTGTGTATGATATGTTCGAACGGGAAATCAAGCCTGTTTGTCCTGTGCTTATGGAGTACAGATTCAAGAATCCGAAACCTCTCTGCTGGGTTATTCCTCCTATTCCATAAGTACGTACGGAGCTGTAAGTTCGGGATAGTCGATGCACCCAAAACACCACACGTCTTGGATTGTCTAGTATCTTTTGTCATTTCCTACCACACAAGCCCATTTTTGTTTTCTTGTTACATTATTCTATATCCATGAATTGATAGCTTGAATAATTCTGAAAAATTGATCAATTAGTTAATTCAACGATTATAATTTAGAAAATTGGTTGTGCTTCTTATATACCGCGTAGTGAAAATTAGTGGAAGCAACCTTTAATGTGATTTTCATTTTTGTCCATACGAGAACCTTTTTGGTGTCTTCAATATTGGTGTAAGACTACATACCTAGCTATAAGAACAAACAAAGATTACCTACATTTGAACTCACCCTACCTGCTATGTGCTTATATGCGTATATTCAAAGTAGAATTATACGGAGTGTATCATGTCAACTAGTTAAGTTGATAGACTCGTTCAATTGACATACTAGTAGTGATACTAAATTATACTCGTACTCCGTAACGCAAGTTTACCACCTATCGACGCATCAACATAAAAAACGTCGTCCTTATTGTTCATAAACATTACTCGTATTATTTTACCACTTACTTACAAGAACACTTTCTAACAAACATGTGAGGTTTGAAGGTGGAACACATGCATGTAGAGATACATACAACTATACAAGACATGATAACGTGTGAGTTCTGACCTTACCGCTAGTAAGGATATTGTGTCAGTTAAAATGTCTTAAACAATCCTGAATTTGACGGAATGTGTGCTGCCAATTTCATAGTTTTTTTCTCATTCAAATCTATAGTAATTAGCCTTGTTGACCTGAAGATTAGACTAACTCATCGGAAAAACAATTAATAAACGCATTCGGTTGATCGGTCCTTTAAAAATCATGAGCAATACAATGATTGTTATAACGCTACTCACCTTTAGTAGATGAGTGGTCCTTTAAAAATCTGTTAGGTACAAAGCCATTGTCTGCTTCCCACATGAGCAACTAAAGTATTGGTTTAAATATTTATTTCACATGGTACGAGTACATCGACATCGTTTTTATCGTTTCCATATATATAGATACATGACTCCAACAAGGGAATTCATCCCCACATCCCAAAATGAACCAAAATGATTCACAAAAAGGTGAGACACTAACAATAGTGTCCGAAGAAGAATTGCAACATCTCAAACAAAGCCTTCCAAAATCTCCTTCAGTGGGAAACAATAAAATCCAACTTATACAATATCAGGTATTACGATATCTATTAGATATTGTTCTTGCTGGTAACTCCTCTTCAGCATGTTCCGCATTTAAAAAGTACCTTCAAACTCAGTTTCAAATTAAAAACCTTGCTCTGATACCATAATAAGATTTGAGAGAGGTTAATGATCTGACTTTCCATTAATCAAGTAAGCCACTTATATAGGCTGAGTACAAGACATTGGGACTACGCTAAACTAGAAGTTTCTACATAATACATTACTTGGGAAAAACCTAAGCTAAACTAGAACTTTCTACACAAAACATTTACTTGGGATAAGCTAGGATATACAAGAACTTTCTACACACTATTTACGCAAAATACAATGATATCGTAATAGATATCGTAATACCAGGGCTCCTGGTTCCCTGAGGCCTTCTTGCCCGGCACAGTTAAGTTCCAAAGACATTTCGTAGCTCGAGACTCCGATCTCTTCATCACCGGCCTTCCGAAAACCGGCACCACTTGGCTCAAATCTCTACTCTTTGCTACGGTTAACCGTGCAAATTACCCCATCAGTCAAAATCCTTTACTAAAAAACCACCCACAAGAACTTGTGTACAACCAAGAGAGTGACATATATGGTGAGGCATTTGCCTATCCTCGCCCACAACATCTTAATGAGCTTCCCTCGCCTAGGCTCTTGACCACCCACTTGTCCTACACCTCGCTCCCTGACTCGATCAGGGACTCCAAAAGTCGGTTTTTGTACATTTGTCGAAATCCCTTAGAGACACTTGTCTCGCTTTTTCACTTCGAGGCAAGCTCCATGAAGAAGGCATCGAATGTAGGAGGAGATCGAGAAGAAGATCATACCAATAATCCTCCTGGTTTCGAGGATTGCTAGCTTTGTAGGTGTTCCGTTTTCGCCACAAGAAGAGAGTAAAGGTGTCATAAAGCAAATAGTAGAGCTTTGTAGCATTGGAACTATGAAGGAATTGGAGGTTAATAAGAAGGGGGACATCAACAATCTCTTTGAGAAGAAAACTTATTTTAGGAAAGGAAACTTATTTTAGGAAAGGAGAGGTTGGAGATTGGACAAACCATTTCACACCAGCCATGGTTGAGAAAATGACTAAACTTATGGAAGAAAAACTTGAGGGAACTGGATTATCCTTCAAGCTACTACCATGATTTACAATAAGATCGTCCAAGAACATGTGAGATGATTTTTACACTTTTCTGTGTGAGAATAATATTCTATTTTGACGAGATTATGTTTTCTTTTCTTTCAATGTTGAGTTATTTATTTTAATTGCTTCATTTCGTTGAGTCGTTGACCATAACTAACCGTACTGCGGAGTATATACTTCTAGACATACCAAAGCAAAAGTTAACAATGTATAAACGATTTAAAGCTTGTTGTTGTGATTTCCTTCATTTCTTCATATAAGTTATCACAAAACTAAAATCATCGAGAAGACATTGAAAACCCATCGACTTATCTATCCTTAAAATCATCGAGAAGTGCCGGAGTTTTGCAGATTGGACACCAGTTCTTCATGGACAACCATTTCTTGACGCAGCTAACATGGTAACTATGGGCACATGCTTTCAGCGTTGCTACACTGTCCCGGCGCTTAAACTCCTCCTACCACAACAAATGACAACATTGTTGTTATTGGAAATGGACACTATAACTAGGATGATGACTTCAAGATATTTACCATTAGACAGAGTGATGTCCTAGTTAGTACCCTATCACCTCTCTTTTGTAAAATTAACTAATTAAATTGACGTTGTGTTTGAATATACTCTAGGAAGGGCTGCATATACGATAGTGGTGCATTATTGCCAACTTGTCGAGTGTTGACAATACATCATACCAATCATTCCAATTCCATTGGCATGAGACTCAATCAACTTAACTAGCTCGACAACAGAAGTTATTAAAAAGTTTTTAAATGTAGCAATGCTAGCAATTGTGTGAAGAATTTCATCCATCATGGTCAATTGGTCATATTCGGCTTGAATTGAACTGGATGATGAACAAAAAAAGAAGATGATTAAACATACCAAGCATATAACACATCTTGGTTCTTCCGGCATCTCTTTTGACGTAGTACTTTTAACTGTCTTCGTTACTATACATTTTGGCAGTGTGCCTTTAGACACCCCTGTGTTGACATTCCCAATTCTCTCTCCGAGAGCAAGGAGTTCCTGCATATTATCAAAAGCTCATAGACGTTATTGACATCAACGTCGTCGAGAACATGCAAGCATATTTGCAATAATGCAAAGCATGCAAAACTACCTCATAACTCATGTGATCTATGTCTAGCCTCATACTATCACGATATGGGTCTAACATCGTCTTCGTTGCTCCTTATATAGATAAAGGCTTTATAATCATGAGACCCTGAAAACAACAAATTAAAATAGTCGAAATATTGAAAATCAACTATAACCATCAGCTCAAACTTTTGATTAATTGGCGAAGAGGAGTCAACTTCAAAGTACCCTAGTACTCCCTCGTGTCTCTTTCAAGTGGGCTTCTAGAATCAACACATACGAGAGTATGTTCAGATATAAAACCATCAATTGTGGCTTCATAGTCGAAATTTTGGTTGAAATGGTTATTCTTCCGCACTATTAAGTGAAGAAACATTGATCACTATAACATTAACAGTCGAAATGAAGAAAACTAGGGCCACAATAGGTTAATTTTAACCTATAGCCCTGTAAAACGGCAATAAGCAAGTTGTAGTTTTACTAAGGCGAAGATCAGAGTCAGCAGAACATAACAAGTCTAACAAAGCATCACAATTTACGTTCACAATCACACAAAACATCAACTTCAACAACTATAGTTTTATGTAGAGACCGAGTTACTCCACGGGTAACTCGGCCTCGACACAGTAAGTAGACATTTCCCGAGTTTTGTTTCTACAAAAATCGAATAATCTCCCAATTAGTCAATCTTCAATACGGAGTATATACGAATGAATTGCGAAATTATTATGATTGAGGAACTAAATTCTAAAACAAAAAATGAAATTACAGAAGAAATATATACAAGTAAAAGTGTGCCCTACCCTAAGATTTACACTTGATGATCCAAAACTAAGGATCTCAATATGAACTTCCGTCGCGATGTACGAAAATGATCCTTCCAATGCCACAATATGCGCAGCCCTACCGAAAAGAACCCTCAATAATAAGGGTTTGATGTTAGATTGTATGATCAATTTTTGAGGGGATGAGGGAATATGTAAAAGCTCTTCATATGAACTCTTCAATAATACGCTATCATTTTTTATATTATATAAATTAAAACTGTAGGAATTACATGTAGAATAGGACTGTGCAGAGATAATGGTGGTAGTTATGGTTGAAGAGGCATATTTGATTGGGATTGCCATTTATCAAACTTACTCGCCATTTTTTAATTAATTATTATTCGAGAAAATATAAGGAGTAATATTTATTTAATTACATCAATTTCATTTTTTAAATTAATTATATATAGTTATGATTTAGAGAAGAAATGAAAGAAATTAACGATATTTAGAGAAAAGTATTGGCTCGAAATGTGAAAATGACATAATACCGGATACATTGGCTGATGAATTCCAACGATCTAGCCGTTCATTCTTCCTCGGCTTTTGGAAAGTTAAAAGTCAAAGTTGATGAATTGAACGAGGATGTTGGAATGGTTTAATTTGCTGATTTGTTGGCGCATGTTCGGGGAAAATTAAGAGAATCGACATGTCTTAGCTTCCTCTTCTCAATCCTAATAATAATTGCATAACTTCGTTGTATCAAATTGTACCAGTCGGTCCCAACTCAAACGCCTCATGTAAAACTCTACACTCTACTCGGTTAATGAAAGTCGTTCCAAATAAATTGCATGACACGTTAGAGAAATATCTATCTAATTCGCTATAACTTTGATAGACCGATTAGTGTGTACACCATTCTCAACACATGCGTATTTTAAGGATGTGGCGTTTCAGGTGGGACGTGGGAGTACCGAGTACATCTTTTTCATTGTTTTTTTGTATGAGTTCGATCTTGATGGTACACAATTATACAACGCGAGCGGTTCAACGACTAGTGTATTAGAATTTCAGCTCGTAATTAACCGAGAAACACATGCATAGTCCGAGGAAAAAAAAACCTTATTACATCGAGTAATAACAATAACAAAATTAAACAAGAAATTGACAAAGTTACTCAAGGGAGGAATCAATCTTGTTAACAGAACGTGAAAAAACAAGAACATCTTCTGGATTTTGAGCCCTGTCACCCTCTTTGTCGTCGCTCACGACTGCGTCACGAATAAGTTGCTTCACCGTGGGATCCAACGACGACGACCCTCGGCCGCCTTCAGCCTTGTCTATGTGACCATCTTTAGCATCGTCGCTCTTTCTTCGGCCGCCTTCGTCGATTGCCGCTTCCTCCGCCTTCATTATTTGTTCTTTCCTCTCTTTGTGCGCTTCCATTTACTCTGCTTAGTCGGTACTCAGCTGGTCATGTGAGTGAGCTCCTAGTCTTTGCTAATATTTTACAAAGGGTTGTGGCTTGTAGCTAACGATTGCATCTTGCATGTGTCATGACTCATTACTCCGACTCGCGTGTCATGACACGTTGATACAAAGATTTGCTACGTGTAGGAACACATGTTGATGCATATAGTAGGTATTTTTTTTTTCACTATTCGCCTATTCGATTCCGTTTAAATTCGAGTCGGATACGATAATATAAGTCTGGGAGAGGACGCTTGTCGATCGTCCCTTGGACCATTGCATAAGCGCTCCCGACGAATTTCGGGGAATTAATCTTGTTCTTATGTACGACTTCTGTAGGACGTACTATAGATGGGGCCATACCCCTCTATTTGGCTAATGTTATTGGGACACCTATTTGTTGGAGGATTCACGAAATAATTTTATTGTATAAAACCGTTGTGGGTACCTTAATCATCACACAAATATTTGACATTTTACAATTTTAACTTCGAAAAGTAATCTAATATGTTCTCAATTGTTTGTAGACTCCTTATCAGAGTAAAACTATTAAAAAAATCAATTTCCTTTTCCTACTAGTAACAAATTAATACAGTTACTACAAAATTCTTAAAAAGGAATCGAATCGAATCAAATCAAATCAAATCAAAATTTATCTAACAATTTTGCTGATATCAAATCCCCAAAGAAAAAAACTTACATGAAAGATGGAGAAACGCCGCCATGGAAGATCTTCTTCATCATCAACAAGGGTACAATACCCCACCACCATTGGAGACGAGAATTGCAAAGTTTATAACAAAAACAAAGTACCGAAACTACCCTTCGTACATTACTTACCCATCACGCTATTCTTCTCCATGGCGTACTTCCTCCTCCACCGTTGGCGCGATAAAATCCGCAACTCCTTCCCTCTTCACGTCATCACTCTCTCCGAGTTGATCGCCGTTGTCGTCTTTTTCGCCTTGTTCGTCCACCTCCCCAGCTTTTTCGGCGTTCACTTTCTCCGGTCCTTCGCCGGAGCTGATCAGACTAACAGCGACGACGACGATGACGATAACAACAACGACAAAGAAAACGACGACGACGTTTACGACGGCTTGAAGAAAGTTGACCACAATGTGGCTGAGATTGACGAGTCATTGGTACAGTCAGTGGTCGACGGGGTGGTCCCGTCTCGTAGTTTAGAGTCGCGGCTGAAGGACTGCCGGAGAGCGGTGGAGGTGAGGCGGGAGGTGGTCCAGAGGGTTACCGGAAGGTCGTTGGAGAAGCTACCGTATCAGGGTTTCGATTTCGACTCGATTTTTAAATTAAACTGTGAGTCACCGATTGGGTATGTGAGTGTTCCGGTGGGTGTTGCGGGCCCATTGTTGTTGAACGGGGTTGAGTACATGGTACCCTTGGCTACGACCGAAGGTTGCTTGGTCGCGACCGTGAACCGGGGGTGTAAGGCTATCTATGGGTCTGGTGGTGCGGAGTGTGTGGTACTTAAGGATGGTATGACTAGGGCTCCTGTGGTTAGGTTTCCTAGTGCTAAGAGGGCTTCTCAGTTGAAATTCTTTCTTGAGAATCCTGTCAATTTTGACACCTTGGATGATGCTTTCGTCAGGTATGTACAAATCGGTTTTGAGACGAGTTTTCAACTTAAACAATTCGGTCTCGGGGACCGATTCTTAAGGGTGACTTTCATATACACATGTAAATATCGTCTAAAAAGTTTCACGTATGCGGAAAAAATGCCAATAATGATAGTCTTGGTTTTACTGTTTCAAAAGTCTTTTGTGTTGACATATATGTTTGGACTTTTTTGTTCCAGCTCAAGCAAATATGCCAGGCTGCAAAGTGTACAGTGTTCCATTGCAGGGAGGAATTTATACATAAGGTTTTGCTGCAGTACAGGGGATGCCATGGGGATGAACATGGTGTCTAAAGGCGTCGAGGCCATCCTCAGTATCCTACAAGCTGATTTCCCTGACATGGAGGTTATCGGCATCTCTGGTTCGTCCCTATCTCATTCCTCTAGCTAATATCCAGAGCAAAAGCTCACTTGTTGCAGATTACAGTACTTCTACATTCTTCGTGTGGTTTACTAAAGTGCTAGATATGGTTATAACTTGGTAAGGTTGCGTGTATCTGAACCTCGTTGATTAACATATTCGGTTCAATTCTTCAGGAAACTTCTGCTCTGACAAGAAATCTGCTGCAGTAAACTGGATCGAGGGTCGTGGGAAGTCTGTGGTTTGTGAAGCAGTTATAAAGGAAGAAGTCCTTAAAAAGGTGCTTAGAGTAGATGCAGCTAAGCTTGTAGAGGTGAATGTGCTCAAGAATTTAGCAGGCTCTGCTATTGCCGGAGCTCTAGGTGGTTTCAATGCCCATGCCAGCAATATCGTCTCAGCGATTTTCATAGCAACAGGTCAGGATCCGGCTCAGAATGTCGAAAGTTCACAGTGCATTACCATGATGGAAGCTGTGAACGATGGGAAGGATCTTCATATCTCTGTATCTATGCCATCCATTGAGGTAAAAATCTCTTACTAATGAGCCCCAACATGAGACCTATTGTATATGAAGATACTCAACAGAAATTTATAGGAAAAATTATGGTGAGAAGATCTCATATGTGTTTGTTCTAACTTGTAGGTGGGCACAGTAGGTGGGGGGACTAGCCTTGCATCTCAAGCTACTTGTCTGAACCTACTAGGTGTGAAGGGAGGAAGCAAGACATCACCTGGAGAACACTCGAGGCGTCTTGCTACTATAGTTGCCGGCTCTGTTCTGGCAGGGGAGCTCTCACTTATGTCTGCCATTGCAACCGGAGAGCTCGTGAAAAGCCACATGAAATATAATAGATCGAGCGCCAACGTTTCCAAGGCAACCTCTTGAGAGGCACAATTTGTCGGGAACATTAGTAACTTGTAGAAGAATACTTGTATCTATGTTGTGAATCCGATATTAAGTGTCATTTTTATTCTTAAGAGTGCTGTTAAATGGCCACATCGATCTATCTATCGATCAATGGACTATAGTAAAATGTAGGTGGGTATGTATAAATGCAATATGATCTCACAGTAAATTTCCAGTAATATACACTAGTAAGTTTCAAGTTTCCACCTCTGACCCCTTAAAGTTCTGGTAAACCAGCTAGCTTGGGTCAGTTAGCTTCCACAGTTCGCTCCCGTCAGATGACAGGCAGTGTTAAACTATGGCCTATGAATTGCAATTAACACAAGCACCACACCACTGTTTTACAAACTCACTACCTTAAGTATATCCTAAACAACCAGTTCGAAGAGCCAAAGACCGATCATTAGTCATTTACATTGGGTACTGCATACTCAAGCATAGTGCAGAAAATTTTAGCAGGTGCTATGTACCTTTCTTTTATACAGCTCGTCACACACTTCATAGACTGAAGGCGTCCAGGGACCCGTGGTAACTGCAGTATCAGAGACGAACAGTGAGTTTTAAGGGACAGGTTGCACTCCAAAAGCAACAGAAGAAATCTATGTGATTTGATACTAAGGATATCTGAAATTACAGTATTGAGTAATGCTATAATACCTGCCACATGTTCTTCTATGTACTGCTCCAATTCTCCACCAGTCGACAATCGAGTCTGAATAAAACAACATATGCTAATTTAAAGTCCAATGCTGCAAATGCTCTAACTATCCAAATAAGTAAAGGGGAGGAAACGCAGGAGTTACCACAAAGATATGAGTCTGGTCGTCAAGAGTAGTGGTAGCAATATAGTCACTGAAAGTCCTCAGATCCATGGCAGCTTCTCCAGCAAGACAGCCTGATCGATAAAAACACAAATGATAGCTATTTCTGTTCCTCAGACGGAAATGATAACTTCACCAACTGAAAATGAACTGAAGCTTGCAGAATGTAAAAATAGGACCTAGTGAGTACTCACCAATGATATGAGCATTCACCGAGAAGTTTGCCATCACTTCTGCCATATCAGCTACTCGAGTCCATCTTTCATCATCTGCGGTGCTAGTAAACATTCCAGGCAGCATGGCATGACGCCTCTCTTCTGTCACAGTGACCCAAAATTTACCTGCTCGTGAGTCGATTTTGAACCATCCTTCTGCAGGGAACTTGACATACACAGCCTCAATATAGCCGTCCCTATTAAGGGGGCTCCTGAAAATTTCTGCTAGAACCTGAAACAAGCAAAACATATTAGCACTTTCTTTGTGAACAACTGGCCACAAATCATGCTCTGCAGCTCCACGCAGATTCTATGTCACAAACAGTTATCCGCGAGATAAATTGTACTAGGCAAATAATTGACAGTCATGGGAGCACTTACAGGTCCGTAAACAGCAGCATAACTATGAGGTTGGACCGTGAGTACAGGATAGCTCTGTGGAATGAAGAGGTACAAACGATTAAACGTAAATAACCATAGTACTTATATTAGCAAAACCTAGTGAAACAGAGGATTAAAGGCGAGAGGCACAAAGCTAGGCCTCTGATAAATTACATATATTACATAGGCAATCCTCAACTGCAACTGCTCATGCTCAATCAGAAGATAAATAAGCTAAACTAGAGTCATGTTTAAGAAATGGTCTTTAATTTGTAATAGTAAAAAGATTATTACAACCATAAAGTTTTCATACACCAGCAAAAGTTGAGCAAAGGCATTTTATGACCAACAAACAACTGGAGAAAGCATTCAAATTCCCCAACAGCAGTTTTTAAATATATGACAGTGTGATTATCTTCATATCAGATAAATAAACCCCTCATCGTGAACCCTTCGGAACAATGTGGAAACCAATGAAACAGAGAAATGCTGATGAAAATGGACTCAAAAGCCCTTATCGAAAATCCAACTACTCAAATTCAGTAAACCATGTTTCCAAATACATAACAATGAAGGGAAAGGGGCAACATATGTTATTGAGAATTTACCCCAGGGATGTCTTCTTCTTGAAGATTTGGTAGCTCCTCAATGACTAAAGTGACTGGACGAGCTCGACAGACCTTCAAATCGAACAAATCACAGGTTAGATATTCTGACCAATATGCGAATGCCTGAGGACATTCCATTACAGTACAGCCAATGTTTGCAGTGTCGAATTTATTGAACCAATCACAGTAAAATACATCATAGGGTGCTTCATTACCTTTCTCTTACACAAGTTGTCGCAAACCTCATAAATCATAGGCCTCCAAGGACCACTAGAGACTGCAACAGTAAAGAGTTTTGTGAATACAAATGGCTGTAGTCACATTTCAACATATGGGTGCAATGTACAGATAGACAAAGTTATTCATCATCACAAAGCTAATTGTATGATGAAGCTATGCTTTCAAACAAATACTCAGCCACACATAGCCAGGGATAACCACAGTCCTTGAAGCTATATACACTCGCCTCTTGATCCACGTCTAATTTACATCAGGCTATGATTGAATCAAGATTAACCCGAGACAATTATCATGACAGCAAACTAAATATACGTCTATTACCAACCCGACTATTGCAAGACCCAAATGGGAATAGATCCAGTATCAAGTAATTCTAGACAAACCTGCAACATGTTCTTCAATGAATTCATCCAGTTCTCCACCAACAGACAATTGAGTCTACACAGGTTGCAAGCAAATGTAAATTTGAGTGATATAATGTGGATATTCGACACATAACAGAAAAAGAAAGGAGTCAAGTTTACCACAAATGCATATATTTGATTGTTGCTCACAGAGGTTGCAATGTAGTCGGACAAAGCCCTCAAACCCACGGCTTCTTCTCCGGCCAAACAGCCTGATGAATGATGATACAAACAATAAGAGACGCTTGTATAAATAGAAAGTCCAACAATCATCAAGTTGGCACAAGAAAACGAACCTACAACACGAGTATTAGCCGGAAGGCTAACCATGGTCTGCACCATGTCTGGCACAGGGCACCATGTTTGACCATCACTGCTGTTCAGCATTGAAGGTAACGCATCATGAAGCTCCTGTTCTGTCACATTCACCCAGAAATCAGCTTGTTGTATGTCAATCCTGAACCACCCTTCGACAGGAAACTTGACATACACATCCCGGATTTTACCAGTCCTGTAAAGAGGGCTGCTGAAAAGTTCTTTCAGAACCTGTAAAAATGCAGATAATACAATCACAAAACCACATTCAGGCCGGCCTATTTCTGCATTTTCCATACCAGCAGAAAAACCAATAAACCATCACACTAGTACAATCATTAGAAGCGAAATGAAAAGAAGCTGCAGTGCTGCACAGTGCCCACTGATACTCAACTTCGGAACCACCCTCTATGACATTTTATTTAAATCCCTGACCTTTACGGTTTTGGGGTCAAACACATATCGTGGTGAGGGGGTGGTACCGAAATTGAGTACCACACGAAAACTCGGACCAATTCAGCATTTCAAGCGAGGCACTTACAGGGCCATAGACAGAAGCATAATTCTGAGGACGGACAGGAAGCACAGGATAACTCTGTTGAATCAACATAAAACCAAACATTCATGAGCAAATCATAGTATTTCTGATCACCATGTAAAAATAAAAGATTACTCCTTTGGTAAATTCCCATTTACTGTTACCCAAATAATTGACAAAATGACATGCAAAGTCTAACAGACCCATTTATGATCTCAACTACACCAATTAAATAACAGAATTAATATTTGGCAAAAGCATATGCTAAATTCTCAAAATTGACAAGAAAACTTCCAAATTCAACAACACCCACAGTTAAAAAAAAATCATATCAAATCAAGTAATCAGCCAGAAGAATTTACCTCATCAGTAAATTTTCACCCAGAAATCACATTTGGCTTTTTAGGTAGCGTTTGGAAACTCAAATTTGAGAATTTGGAATCATTTGAAATCCATCATTTGAGAATTTGGAATTTAAA
>JBBYHQ010305244.1:0-18418 GCA_038382645.1 Spergularia azorica | reverse complement strand
GTTCCTCATCAGTGGAGACAACACTAAAGTTGGAAACTTTAGCAGCAATCTTGCTTTTGTCAAACTTGCAGGAACCGTGATCTGTGCCAGTGTAAGGGTAGTCCTTCTCTCGCTCAACTCCACCAGCCTTGAGTATGTACTCAAAAGCATTGTTCATCAGCCCACCGCCACAACCAGCATCACACGAATTAGCTTCTTCGGGATCACACTACAAAATAAACCAATCAAACCACAATCAGCCAACACTGACAACAACAAGCTCAACAACTCGACACACCAAAAAAACACGAAACTTGAGAGCTCCCAAATCCATATAACAGAATCAGAAACAGGGAAAAAAAGAACAGACCTCATGGTCACAATCCACGAGCTGCTGCTCACTGAGACTAACGAGTTCGCCAGTTGCGAGGAAATGAGCACCTTCTAAAGCACCAGTGGTACTGAAAGACCAGCAGGATCCACATGACCCCTGTTTCATCATATTCACAAAATCAATATCAACAACTTTACTCTTTTAACAGCCAACCTAATTAAAATTAAAAGTCAACCATCGACAAATCTCCCAAAACAAACCCTTCAAATCTACCATAATCAACATAATTTTGATGTAAACCAAGCAATCAATCATCGCAATATGTAAAATTCAATTATTTCAATAATACAACAACATTATTACCGTAGCGCCTTAAAAGCTCCCCCCATAAGGCGGGGTAGGGGGGTCGGATGTACGCAAACCTTACCCCTATAGAAACATAGAGAGAGACTACGCGCCGATGACCTAAAATGATAATTATTTCTGTAATAATCAACAAAGTTCATGTACACAAATTCTCAGCTATACTAATCTTACCCCCCATATCAATTTGATCCATTTATTTGTCAATCATCATTTAATTAATATAACCAATTCTCAGCTATAAACCCTTCAAAATTACCATCAAACTAAATTGATCAACAATTTTCTATATACTACAATCTAACAATTTTTACCACAGTAATAATCAACCTTTTTTTATTAATCAGATCATTATGTTAATTAATCAACATCATCTAGCAAACAAATCACAGGTAATCTCAAAACTAACAGTAATTAAATTAATAAACTTTGATGTAGAAAGTCAACGATATCATCTAAAAATTCACGATCATAAATTAATAGGGTAAAAAAAAAAAGGGACCTGATTTTTAACGGGAGTAACAGCGCCTTTTTCACGCCAGTCAAAATCTTCAGGTAAATCATTGGTAGGCAAAGTAGGAGCGTTGTTAGCGTCAGAAGGAAGCTTCAACTTCTTCCTACTACCAGCTTTCAACCCTAGAAACTGCGCTCTAAACTCCCTAGGAGTCAGATCGGAGAATTTCGTGATACCGTGCACTGCGGAGGGGTCCAGCGTCTGGTGGCGTTTGGCGCGGCGGAGATTCGCCTTGAAGACACCGAGGCGGAGATCGTTTTCGGCCTGAGAAGAGTATTTCTTGTTGAATTTCGATTTGAAGAGAGAGAAGTGGTGGTCGGCGTGGTGGAGGAGGCTGTCGATGTCGGTGGCGGTGGTGGTGGTGTCGTCGGAGACGACTTGGCGGATCATGATGTCATCATCGGCGGCGATGGCGGTGGCGATGACGGAAGCGAGAGAAAGGAGAAGGAGTAGAGAGAGAAAGTAGGAAGCCATGGTTGGAAGGTTTGGTGGGAGTGGAGAGAGTTTTTTAAGAGGGGGAAGTGTGTGTGAGAAGCTTGTTATTTATTGGTTGAGAAGGCCCAGAAGATTGGGTGGGGTGGGGGTGTGGAGAGAGATAGCCGTTAGGATTTTGACACGTGGGTTGTTGTAGGATTAATTGTGGCCTGTTGTAGGATTAATTGTGGCCTTTTGATTGGGAGGGAGTGACTGATGTAAGAATCTAAGAATCTTGTGGGTTTGGCTTTCTCTACAATCTATCTACTCGGGTACACCTAAATGATGTTTGAGGGATAATGTTGTTTATTTTGTTGAGTCACGAAATTGCTTGGGTTACTTATGGAGTCATGGAAGAATTCAGATTACGTGATTATTAGTTGGTATTTTGACTTTTACACACTTCGATTTAATTATTTTGTATCGTAATTTTTGGAAGAAGATAGCATTGTTGATATTTCATTAGTGCATGTTTTGGTCACATGCGTGAATCATAAGTGACGTCATTCTTGTCATAAACTGTGTAATATGTGTAGCAAAATCGATGGCAAAACCCTCTAAGATGAAACTCAAGTCACTCAATAGTCCACTGATGCAATAAACCGTGAAACCTCAAAAAAGTCTTGTGACATTGAGTTACCGATGTACTCCATTTATAATGGTCTCAATTCCTAGCTTGCCGGCCTCCCATGTCCCAATACTACTACGTTCTTCTGTTACTGCAAAAGAAAAAGAAAGTTGGCATACGCCATCATATTGAAAGCTAGTTGCAAACTTGCTACGTCTCAAAGGCCAGAACCGTTAACTTGTGAGTCAAGACTTCAAGAAATATACCATCAAAAAGAAGAAACATCTTTGTGTGATCGTTGTTTTTTGAGGTGTACTTGAACTCAAGAGAGATAATTTGTTGTACTTGACTAAGCCATAAACGTCAGAACATACTCTGAAAAGTTGTCTAAGGAGTAAAGGAGACGAAACGAATCTAGGCTAAATGCAAAATAAACAACCGGATTAGTTAATACGAATCACCGTAACATGTACGATATATAAGGATTTTTCTAACATGTGCCAAAAGTGCATTTTCTTGCTTAATTAAGTGATGATTTCCTCCACTAATCAAGTTGTTTATTTCATGTAAGATTCTGATTTAACGAAGGAAGAAAATAAACTCTATTAAAAAAACCGCATATATAAACACTAATTCTCCCTAGCTAAATACTCCATATCCGAAAACTTGAATAACACATCAAAATTCAAAGTGGACCCACATCATGGGGAGAAAATGACACTCGATTATCAAAATTGGGTTGATATTCCGTCTCCATTCGTTTGTCTTCACACAAAACCCACCTTCCATTGTCTTTGCTTGGATGTTGTATAAGTTTTGTCAATTTCTGAAAAATAATCAATAAATATTTGCTTGATGTTTACTTTCAACCATCTAGGGAGCAATCGGAGCATATGGCTAATCCCTCACTCAGTCTTGAAACACAATTTTGTATTTTAATTTTGACACTATTACTTTTCTTTCAATAAAAAATGAGTTATAAATAATTCGAAATATACCATATTACTCCATATTAATTTGATTACAACTCATACAAGGCTCAACATCAAATGACCGTCTCAAAGTCAATGTTACACTACTACAAGCAAGGAATCATTAAACAATTTTATTTTCCATAGATCATACTTTTCGTTTGTTGAGGGCACACTAAGTACTAATATCGTATTAGAAAACGCATAATTATTAGATTACATCAAACAACATAAAGCAAAGATGTATATGTACAATGAAAAAATCTAATCCATACAAAAACCATAATTATATTTTCTAATGGGATAAATCGACTTCAGTACCCCTAAAGAACACTTTATAAGAAAGTTTTTTTGAGCGATTAGATGCAGATGTTCCTCCATACTAATAGCATACATCTAGAGTAGTGTATCAATCGTCAAGCTCTAGCATGAGCTTCTCAAATAATTAGAAGTGGTTCTACCATTACCCTCGTTTGGCAAAGTTTCTGATTCTCGCCTCCACAAACGGTTGTAGAAGCTTGGCCAAACAGGCACATAGTACCAAAACCACATATTTTCCCTTTGTGACGACAACTGGCAACCTTTTTTTTTACAATGATCCCGTACTACTCACTCAACAACGCAGGTCTTTCAAATTAAACGCAAACGATCCTAGATATTCCATCTGTCCACTACAAATTAAATGTAGATAGATACTCAATCCAATAAGAAATCTTTTTAATCCACATAAGAAATCTTTTTAGGTCCATCTCAACTTATAATTCTCGAGCCCAAGCCCATTAATCAGCCCAATTTATAGAACGGCCCAAAATTAATGAAAAATAATAATTTGGAAACAACGAAAAAGGAGTCCAACTTCTGACTCTAGTCATCACCTGAACTCCAAAATCAAACAAACTAAAGAAAAGAGGAGAGAGAAAGTGCGAGCTAGACTCCATTGTTTCCTTCAACTTGCGCCGCAAGCTTCCGGATTCCAACGCAAAGCAAGAGAAGAGAATACGAGATAGAGAAAATTTAGTAAAACGTAAAGAACACGTAAATTATGGAGGAAGATCAAGGCGGCAGTAGCAGCGGCGGCGGCGGCGGAGGGGTGGTTGACACCGGAAAAGCCGACAGATCGGTGTGGTTAATGAAGTGTCCTCTTGTTATTTCTAAGTCTTGGCAATCACGCGCCGCCACCTCCGACTCGCAACCTCCGCTCGCTAAAGTCGTCATCTCCGTTGATCCTCTCCGCCCCGACGATCTCTCCGCCGTACAGGTATAATTTTCCGGCGGTTATTTTTTGTTCATATTGTTGCAATTAATTTTATTTTTTTTGTTATTGATTAGGTTTAGTTTATAAACTGAATTTCTGCTCATATTCACTTAGATTTTAGTGAGTTTTAGTGTTGATTTAAGTTAATTAATCTGATTGTGTAAGTTTTAATGTTGTTATTTTGATGAAATTATGAGCTTAAACTGACTGTTTTTGGTAGATTGGAGCAGCTAGATTGAGGTTTACTTGTGAATTGTGATGTAATTTCGTGTTATGGTATGATGAGTTGTTAGGGAATGTAATTAGGTGAACAAATTGTGATGCTAGGGTTAACATTTGGAGTGAGATTATCGCGGTTTGTGGAGGTTCTGGTTTTAAGCGCGCAGTCGTCTCGATTCTATTGATCTAGGAAATGATATTGCTAATTGTTGTGTTCCGTTCGAGTAGAAACTGGTTTTGTGTGTAAGGAATAAGCGTGGGATGGTGATGATTGATGGTTTGAGAATGATTGTGAATTGCTGGAGGAAGAAGTAAGAGAGAAATTAATATCGGAACTATTGGATTAGTGAGACTGTTTTTTTACGGAAGGAGATTTTTGCTTACTTATTAGTTGGGGGAGTTGATGTTTTACGATTTTTGAGTGTTATTTGAGACCGATTTACTCCTTTTCCGCACTTTTTGGGAGGGAATTTGGTACAATTTGGCCTCACTTACAGTAACAGTTTACGAGTTTTTTTTTGGAAATGCTGATGTTTATCTTTCCTATTTTTCTAATATTTGGGCAGTTCTCGATGGAAATGAATGGCGCTGAGGTAGGTCCAAGGAGTTACTCACTGAACATGTTCAAAGATGTTGTTCCCATGTCCATTTTCTCAGAGTCCACTCAAGGTGAGACTTAGTATGCAGCTTATGTTTACATGTATTTTTGCTCATCGTTGTTAAAAATTTGCATTTCTTATAAGAAAATACCTCGGGTTGGCTTCTGTTTCTGTGTGATCATGTGGAATTATGGTGCCTATCAGCCTATTGATTGAGGTTATATATTGACATCATCATGAAAATTGAAAACTGTTCTTATAAAGTGGGAGGCGTCTTTAAATTTTGTGGCTTCTTCAATTTATAGACGTTGGAAATCTGCCAATTTTATGCTCTGTATAATTCCTGTCCATGGTTTTGGCTATCTCGATTCTCGAAGAGGTTCATGATGCAATTGATATTCTTGAAGAGGAAGGAGAATGATAATAGATACTTAATTGGGTGAAATTGTACTTAGTTTGGTGTTCTAGGGTGTACGATTTACAGTTTTACAAAGTTACACCCATACCATAACAAGACTGTTCCATTACATCCATGTTCCATAGATATATGCTAGTTCCTAGTTTCCTACCTATTGGTTCTCGTTGATCATTTCCCATTGCTGTATTTGTAGTTGCAGACAGGTGGTTTCGTTTTACCAGTTACCACTCCTGTTCCTTCCATGAAAAAATGGCAGTCATTTTTTTTGTTTAACCCTACCCATGTCTACAGAAACAATGAGAGTTAAAAAACCTTCTGTGACTGAGGACTATCTGGTTGGTTATCAGTGTCCATTAAGTTTAATTTTCCGGGATGAATTGTTGATCCTTCATTTTATCTAAGCAGCCCCCCCCCTCCCCTTCCCGCCTTTGGCAGTATTTTTGGGCCTTGTACTCACGCAGTTATGCATGTTCTTCTTTGTAGGCAAGCTTGCTGTGGAAGGGAAAGTTGATCACAAATTTGACATGAAACCTCATAATGAAAACTTTGAGGAGTATGGAAGAATGTGTCGAGAAAGGACAAATAAGTCAATGGTTAAGAACAGACAGATTCAGGTGACACATAAGGCTTGCTGTCTTTCTCTTTTTGCCGTATGTCATGTGCTCAGGTTTATTTCCTGTATGAGGAACCTGTATTGATGCTTGATTGTATTACAGGTGATTGATAATGATCGTGGTGTGCACATGCGGCCTATGCCTGGATTGGTGGGACTTGGTGGCGGTTCCAAGGTATGAATTAGTTGAACCCTCTCGGCCTCTCATATTATGGGCATTGCTGCTGAGTACTTAACTCTTTAACTTCTGGATAGGTGGAACTTGTTGTTGACAATATACTTGACCTTTCAGCCTTGTGGTTGGTTACTGTCAAATTGTGTGGTGTTTTATGTGCTATAAACTGCTTTTCCAGGATAAGTTGTTGACAAATCATGAACTAATGCTTTGTCGATCCATGTCGTAGTCGATTTAGCTATGCCTTTCCCCACTAAGTGTAATATTTTGGTGTGTTTTACGGGCTATTTTTTCAGCCTCGGTACCACGTACTGTAACATGCTATGGTGGTGCTGTGTCTAAATGTAAAGTCTTAGCGATGTCCACGAATAATAGATTTTATTTATAGTGTAAATGGCGGAAGCTGCCCAACAGAAGTCTGATCAGACATCTTTGAGTGCCATGAGTGTCTTCTTGTGAGTTTGGTTGAACTAGAAACACCTTCTATGTTTGTGTGGCATTTAGATGAAGCTTACATTCCTTGATGCTGTCACTTTTTTAGAATTTTGCATATAGATTGGCTGTTACTGGATGAAGCTGACCTCTCTCCATACTGACTTGAGCTACATATGTAACTTCTTGTTCAAGGGAAAATTTCGGGATTAAGGAGAGCTGGTGATAATGTTTCGGGGCAACCACAGTTACATCTATGTTAATTTTTGAGCTGGTTTCTTTCTTAAGAGTCATTAATTTAGGTGAAGAAGTTTCTCTGGTTTGGGGCGTACACCAGTCTTGCACCCTGGTTCCATTTTCTGCTTCATCTCATGTTTAGTATGATTGTATGAGACTTAGACAATATTTGACTTTTCGGCATTGTGGTTGGTTACTGTCAGGCCGTGTGGTGTTTAATTCGTGTAGTATTTTATGTGCTTCTACAAACTGCTTTACAGGATAAGAAGAAGACGGTGCCAGTTAAGCCTGTGGAGATGAAAAGAACGAGAAGGGATCGTGGGGAACTGGAAGACATTATGTTCAAGCTCTTCGAAAAGAAACCTAATTGGGCATTGAAGCAATTGGTTCAAGAGACAGATCAACCTGCTGTAAGTTCTTCATCTCTAATTAACTCCCCACCTCTCTTTTTTAGCAAACACCAATACCTGCTGGAAAAACATTTATGTCTTCCTATCTAATCAGCGTTCTTAGCATTACTAAACGTATAATCATTAGTAGCCTTCTAGAACTGGATTTTGTAGTGCATTTGGGCCAACGCCTTTGAAGTTAACAGGGGATACCAGATTTGACTCGCGAGTTCATTAGTTGCATCTTGTTCTGTTCTGTTTATATGAGGATAATATTGTGCACCAAGCCACCAATATCTTGTTTTGCTTAATTAATTCTTGTTCTTTTCTTCTTCAGCAATTCTTGAAAGAAATACTGAATGAACTGTGCAATTACAACAAAAGAGGAACAAATCAAGGTACCTATGAGCTTAAGCCAGAGTACAAGAAAGCCGTTGACCATACACCAGCTGAATAGTAATCTTCTCTTCTATTACGAGTATCATGGAGCGATGGGTAGATATCTCGATCAACCAGAGGAGCCAGCAAAGACTGTCCTGGGTGCCTGATTTCAGGCTCATGATATAGGATTATCTGACAACTCGTTATACTCTAAATGCAAGAGACCTGTATTTGGCACACCTACGGCTTTTGATTGTAATACCTGTATATCTGACCCTAGCCTTGCGGCTCACGTAACGCGCATGTTCACACTAGCCGATCATTTTGCGCTGTGTAGAATCATTCAGTATATTTGTGTACCAACAATACAGGAGTCAGGAGCGATGCTCAAGTGAGTCTTACAACAATTAAAATTAAACTCCAACGGATCAGTGGCACTGCTAAGGTGTTAACAGTGTTTTGATGCACATGCACTCATGCTCTGCACGAATGCGGCTATGTGCTATAATCTCGATGTAGAGATGATTTTTGGGGTCGGATTGTTCAACACTTTTCAGCATTATGCACATTTGATGAGAATGGTTTCTTTTTTCAACCATTCGGTAATACAAAATTTTAATACATGTCTGCAAGTGTTTCCAGGATCTATAATCGGTGTGACTACCATTCCGTGATGGTTTAATATCCCCCACTTTTCGCTTGGTGAAGGTGAGTAAGAATAGCTTCTCTTGAGCTCGCTTTGAAGAAATCGGCCTCAATTCTTCATCGTATACAAATCATCCTGCACATATCTGCAAGAAGATATTTATTAGCCATTCTTTCTTGATCTTTTGACAACGAAATGCAATCCCTTCATAAAAAAGCTTAGTTACGTCTCCATACAAGATCAAGTTGCATGACCTATATTGACAAGGACAAATCATGTGGAGAAGTAGTGAAAAGAAATCACTTAATAAGAAGATTGACTGAAATAAGGTCACTCATCAAGTGCGAATGTTGAATAAAATACATGCAAAACATTTCCTTGACTTACGCTTTAGCAATATAAATCTTGGAGATGAGCACAAATGGGGACTTTTGATGTGTGTGTCTCCCACTAATTTGGCACGTCTGAAAGAAAGCATGCTCTATCTATCAATCTTACCTTGAACGTACAATTTGAGGAATCTTATATGCCAAGCTTTATACAAGTTCAGAATTCTTTATCAGCATATTCCCATTTACTGTCTCAAATTTGGGTTGGAGATTACTGTACAATTCATCATAACATTAGATTGAGTGACAATTTTGATAAAGAAAGATACCAACTTGAGAGGTCTTTATTTCAAAATTAAATTATTACACTATCGTACATATATGAGAGAAGTTTACGATCCCACTAGTGATCAATGATGGACTAGTGTCTTCATCTCCCACCTTATACAAGCAAAGAACCAAGTTCGAATGTTAATCCTGTCACGAGAAAAACATTTCTCCTTCCTCGTTTTAGGTCTATTGACTAACCATTTCAGAATTAAGAAAGTCTATGGTTCTATATACCGTCAAAAGTTTTGGGAAATTTGGGCAAGTTTAAAACAGATAAAGAATTTAATGAAACGGAGAGAGTAACAACTATCGAGCATAGACCATGTACTACAAACTAACAAACCCACAAGGCGCCATTGTCGAAACTGCAAGTACATGGGTGATGAAGTTGGGTAAGTCAGTAGGTGATGGTGGATGGTGGGGGGAAAAGCACAAACTGAGGTGCATAAGAAGAGATTTGATGTCAGTCAACTGAGGTATACAATGATGATAATATTACGGCATCTAATGCTTATAGAGTTATAGGTATAACTAGACCAATTCAAAAAGAGGAAAAAAAAGTGTCATTATCAAGAGATCGAGCCTTTTCTATTTAACTAGGATGATTTTTCATGCAGAGAATTTGGTAATTACTCCTAAGATAATGAATCTGGACAAAATTGCGGCTTTGCGAGGGGGAAAAACATTCTGGGTAACGACTTATCAAGCAAGACACTATTATTTCCCTCACCTGCAGTGCCCATTTCTATCCCAGCAAAAAGAAAACCAACATTTAAGATGGAAGATGTTGAGTACTCATACGGATCCTTTTACTATTATAGTGACCTCTGTACTTCGTTATAGACTATGTTTCGAATGAAATTTAGTCATTTTTTCCCGTTACTTCCACATTATAGTCGTTAGCTCATGTTAATATACATAAGCAAAATGGGTTTCATGTAAAGTCAAATCAAGTTAGTAGTATTACACTTACTTAACCAAGAAATTTCTTCTTTTTTCTGTTGACACGAGAAAAAGGTTTAGCAGTAGAGCTTATATATGTGGGTTAAGTTTTTTCAATAAGGTGTCTACCACATCATATCTTTTTTCCTCGAATAAATGAGGACATTTTGAACCTAAAAAAGAAGAAAATAATAAGTTTGCACCAAGAACATTGTTCCAGATGGCTAAATTGATAGAACTAGATTTGCCTTGGCTTCTATCACAATCCTATAGAAATGACAGCAAGAAGATATCCCACTAAGAAACATCAATAATCAAAAGTGGGTTTTAACGACCATGCCATGCCAGAGAGTTATTTCAGCATCAAGTGTGATCATATAAAGCATGTCACAATTTGCTGCTCTCGTACCATACAATTGTAATCAAATTGTCATTCATGTTTTTTTTACTCTTGAATTTCAAGGCTTAGTATCATTGTCAATATGAAAGACTATTTGATGTTAATCACGAGTTTCTGACGTCGTAGCATGGAATTTAGCATTAATTAGTCTTTACTTAGAGTCAAAGACGTACGTAGTTTTCTTAATTAAATAGACAGGAGACATTAATCTCACTTTGGTTTCTACAGAATTCCACCCCAGACAATGGATTTTACTACAAAAGAAATGTAGTAAAAGTTAAAGACAAACTACGAGCTAGTATGTAATTTTTTTTCTTTCACCACTGGTAATTTTTCAATAGGTTCTCAGTTGACGAGTAATAGTATATTTGTAGATCACCATATATATTTGGTGTTTCATCTCTTGTTCCACTCCATCATCTATTTGACACATATGTAACCAACTTTATACGTCATTTGATAAAATTAACTATATAGAAGATGAGGCACCAAGTGACCAACCAAACTAAATGGCTTCCAATTACTGAGTGGGACTAGGGATTTGGATAACTATGTGGGATAATCAAGTAGAAGCTAAGTAAGTGCCAAACCACATAAAGCTAGAGGGATGTTCCCAACACCCAAGTAGGCCGTAGGGAGACATGCATAACTTTGGTCCTTGGTTTTTATTTACAGTCGAAAAACAAACCAAATATGAGGCCATCTAGAAGTAGATTTCAAAAAACACCTAAAATTTAGGGTGATATAAAGTAGAGTTATCACTGTAAAAAAAAATCTTTTTATAGGTTAGGAGACTCATCATATGGCGTGAAGATGGAAAAGTAAGAGAGAAATTTCTCACTAAATGACGTAAGGATTTGAACTTAAGACCTTCTTTGAAATAGGTGAAGGACGGAACCACTGCTCCAACCCTTGTCTTTGAATAAATCATTCGGTTCAGTAAGAGTAGCTGTTTTAGAAGTGTTCTAGCTCCTTGATTTGACTGTATACCTGTAACTCTAAGCTAGGACAACACACTTCAGCCATTTAGGCCACAAGTTAAAAGATAGCCATGTCTAAGATGGTGGATGTAGTGGTTCAAGCTCTTGTAGTTTTGCTGAGAAATTTTTCCTCTGCAGAATGTACTGGTAATGAGACTTGCACAAAGTGCCAACACTCACAAAACACAAGTTTGGAGACATTTTGCTACATTCCTTATACCCTGTTTAGTCTAATACAGTCACTAGACACACAAGAACGACAAACTCAATGTCGACCAATTGAACTCGCCAATAATTACTTACCTAAACCTCACATTTACAAGCCATCTTCCATCAATTGAACTATTTTTGGTAGCTGATCTAGACAAGTTGACCCAAATAGTAATTGCGACTTGTGAGAAGTCCCGCATCATCGTAAGAGGAGAAAGAAAACATAAGAGAGGACATTAAGTTATATGTTCTTCGACTATTTTGTTTCGTTGGTGGTAAGAAATCTAGGTTGATCCTCCGTGATAGGGTCGATATACCTAACTCGTTATAGGAGATGATGGATGAGAGTGTTGAGTGGAAATCAGAATTTTCACTTTTCTGTTCTTAGGGTGATACGGCCATTTTCTGCAGTAGCAGTCTGGCACAAATGCATACTATTGGTGCCTTTTTTTTGTTCACCCATGGACCAAGCTAAGTGCACGGGGGAGGAAGTGGAACCTAATTTGTGCAGTATCATGAATTGTGCCTTATGTGTGAAGGGTGCAAGGTAATGAAAATTCACCTGAAATTATGTTATTTTGCTATATGGTCTTTATTGACTCATTTCCATACTTAAAAAGATTGAAATGATAACCAGAATGAAAATTATAAGAAAGCAAAGAATCGATCAAAACAACGTTTCTATAAAGGTTCATATAAGGATATAAAATCACACCCCTTCATTGTTTTATTTAGATGTTAAAATTGTATATATTGAGGTGAAACTTTGCCTTTTTATTTAGCAAAATAACGATTTTCAATCTTGACAAAAACTATGGAAATCATATAACTCGAATCGTTGAAATTAAGTTTATTAAGTTGTTCATCGTATTGTATTATCGAAGTGAATAACTCAATAAGTGAAAAAACTCGAAATTGGAAAGATGTACGCACCTCAACAACAGAGGAAACCATGACCAAAAGTGCACAGGCCCTTATAAAAAGGTACTCATTGATGAACGGACAGTCCTACGTATGAAAGATACCATATTGTATCGATTACAAAGAGCACCCTATGCAAAATAGAACGGAGAAAGTTTCAGTCACGTAATCAATAGATACATAGAGGTCATAGACATCCTGCATATGATGGGGAAGAGCGAACCTTGGTTGAAATCACTTATTCGAAGACTGCCAAGCTCGTTTAGGTCGTAAAAAACGAAATATCCAATCCTAACACAATTTTGCAGAGCAAATAGGAATTAAGACAACAGGCAAAAAGAAAGAACAGAGAACTTGTACTCAAAATTTAACTGTCACACATATTTTGTGGTAAGAAATAACAAGTTAATAGACGATGATGAAAAAGAAAGAACTAAAGCAGAAGAAAGACAACATGAATACAGAACTATGAACTTGACTCCCTTCAAACCAGTCCCACACTAACTAGCTTGAAGCTAACAAGATAATATTTGGACTTGTGACTATCATCAGCAATCAATTAAAGACAGCCATATAACGAACTTGTCAAAATTGTCTTTAATGTTCCCATTAGATTATCATCTCTGTTTCTCAGGCTTGCTACAAACAAGATTAATTTTCTTGTGTCTATTTATGTGCACCCGTGTCCAGCATTCGATACGTGTACTCGAAGAAAACAAGAGTCCAAGTGACATATTATCATCTAATAGAGTTATACATATACTCTTAGATAAAAAATGACGAATTTCTAAACTTGTATCTTAGCTACAATCTGCAAAGATTTTTACCATGTTATCTGAACATGGAGTTTACGACCAATCATACAATAAAACTGTAAGAATCTAGCACGATCTAATTGCACCTCAAATCATTAACAGTGGTACATTTTTTGATCCGACAAGCCATAATTCGGATCCTATTGGGTTTATTCTCCCAGAATCTCATTCATAACCTTGACCATCGAAAGATTCTCCCGTGCAAAACTGAATCAGCTATAGCTGTCAGCCATGTACTTATGTAACCCAAAAGAGGAGGAAAGTATACAGATGGGTAATTAATACACAACCTGTACTGGTCAGGATGGTGCCCGACCGGTTCATGCAGGCCGGGTCAGAGACCACATAGACCACCCTTCTGTTCTGTGTTCACCTAATAGTATAAATACTACAAAAATGACTTCTATGTCATTAATCTAATATATTTAATGCAATATAATACCTGCATCCAAATCTGTGTAACATATACTGATATACATACTAACGGACCACCAAATCAAGGTCTAGCGGTTAGATAGAACATAAAAGTAAACATTAGGTCCAAATCTTGATCCCCCTCCCTCGTCGCACTGGCTTTCACCCCTTTATGCCTCGTTATTAAGCCAGAGGCCACTAGTTGAACAAGTTTGGCCTAACAGCTAAGATAGAAATTCTTTGTATATTAGGTCTGAAATTCGAAACCTCTTCTCCCATCTTATTGGTTTTCACCCCTTTACGCCTCGTTGTGAAACAAATTGTTCTATTTGGGCAGCCTAGCCTTTTCTTTCTTAAATATTCATAACTAAAATACATATATTTGTAATAATGATTGTGGTATAAAAGAAAGGGGGAGAGGGGGCACTATGTTTCTTAAAGCAGAGATGTTGATAGCAGAACATAACCCACATTACGGAAACACATCATCTCTTAAGTGTGAAAAATACTAGTGGAAACATTGGTATTAAGCTTTCCTTTTAAGATGAGGATTAAAAATTCTTAAGAAGGGGTTAAAAGAGAAAATGACCCCTTTGATACAATTAATAAAGATTTGTGGTTAGTTATACAAAAAAGATTGTGTTAGATTTATGGTTTTGAATATGTCTGGTGGGAAAGTTGGATTCTTCCTGTTGGCTGCTACTTTATCTCTTTTTACATCCTAATGGTGTTATACCCGTTAAAAACTTAAAAGTGGCCTGTATGAAATATTACTTTGGGATTTTAGGTTCAAATGGTGGACCATTTTCCCCCCTGAATTCCAGAAATGATGAATCTGATCACAGGTTCTTTTAAGTTTAGTATATACTTCTCCAAAAAATAAGCCATTTTTTTTCAACATCTTTTTGGCCCTTCTAACTACAGATTTAGGGCTTTGATTATATAATCTTTAAGCATATGATCAATAAACTGTTTCCAACTGTCTGACTAATTCAATGTCCTATACTCCTATAATCTTTAAAAGATGCTATCATGATGGTCACTAATAGGCAGCTCCATAAGCACTAGCTTGTATTGGGATTCACATAAAGTTAGGAATTTAACAAAAGGCTGAAGAAAAGGGTGATATTTTTTTAGGTGGCATGGGTCTTAAATCTTAATTACATACTAAGTACATGTTCTCACATTACAAATATTCTACTTTTTGCCCTTTCATGACAGATTGTCCAAGAAAAAAGGGGAAAGCTACCTTGAATTGTAGTCGAGATGAAAATGTTGTACTCTGGGGCTCTTGGCCATTCGGATAAGTAATTTCTTCGAGTACTCCACTTCTAAAGATCATAATACGCATATTTCTATAGTGTGCATATGTACCTGAATCACATCAAACACATAAGTTATACTTCTTGCTCAACTAGAAAGAAACTTCTATTTATTTATTAACTAATAAATTAACTTTTACAACAACCCCCAGCTTTTAAATGTGCATGAGTCCCCCTAAAATTTATCGACTAGTTTATATGAAGAAGCCAAGAGCAAAAGCATGAACCTACAAGAATATTCATAAATCTTCAAACTTAGCTAAAACGCCACAGTGCTTAACAATAATGAAGGATGCAACCGACGTTTAATTAAGAGCTAAATTAAATTAAACTTCGTTCAGTATATTTTATTGACTTAAACATCTGTACATCAGTACATGTACGGCTGAAAGAGATCATGGTTTAAAGTATAATTATACATTTATACGATATTATTATGTGAAATAACTAAAATATATATTCACCAGCAAAAGGGTAGAGATCATAAAATAATGCAAAGAAGAGAATGTATATATGCAAATCAAACTGATAGTCATGAATTCAACATCCATTTATGACGATCAATCATAAGTAAGCAGGTATCCCAAACAGATACTCCAACTTCCAAGATGATCTTATATCCAGAATTAGTTGTCCCCTCTTCCTCCCCAACCATCTTCACAATGATAGGCTACCTCCATTTATCTATGTATATTTCACTTTTGTATATTTTAAGAGTTCAAGTATTTCTCATGAATCAACGGAAAATTGGATGAGAAGGGAAAAGAAAAAACACATGTAGCATATATAGTATTTAACCCTAGCTATATGTTTCTGTAAATTCAGAGAATAATGACATGCATTCTGATGATCTAGCTATAACTTCTACTGTATCCGTGGATTCGAATTTTGTAATTGAGTGTAACGATCTCTTTCCTATTTCAATATCACGGATTTTTAATTGTTCATAAGACGTAACCTAGTATAACTAAAAACACCCTTAACTATGATTTACTCTAGGGGTAGAGCCCCATTTAAGATGAGAAGGACAAATGGCCCTGATTGGCGAAGTAGTAAATCAAAATTGTGCTTTCTACATATACAAACACATTACTTCAGTGGTAAACGCATTAGTCTTTATAGAGATGGTCATGATTCCATTTTTATTTTTGACGCCACTCAGTAGAGGAAGAAGTAGCTATGCCATTGATTTACCTTGGAAACACTTGAAGTTAAGGTATAATATGCTTCATGCATACAAGGTTATAGAGAAATACAACAACCTCAACATTACCCCAATGCCTCCAAAGCTCCCACCTAGAGCAAGGTAAGGAGGGGTCAAATGTCTACAAGCCTTACCCCTATGTCGAAAACATAAAGAGGCTGCTTACGGATGACGGATGACCTTTAATAAAAATGCATCGTGAATCGCACCAACTAACTACTACTTGACAATTTAAGGAGCCGGCAAATGTTAAACAAATTTAAAACAAGCTTCTCAAAATTGATTGCATTTAGGTAGATAAATGAAATAATAGAGAAAGCTACAAGAGCATAAAGCCATGCAAGTGTGTGAGAGAGAGAGAAGGACAGAAGGAGGGGTGGGAGGGGTGTGGTGGTGGTAGGGTATTAGGGATGAAGACACGCATGGAGTAACCCACCACCCCTCGTGCGTGCTATCTATCAATGGCGACCTCTTATCATACACCATTACAAACTCACCTTTTCCCTACTAATATTACTACTACTACTATTTACCCATGATTAATCGCATGCCTCCAAACAGAACCTTATTTCTCATTACGATTAACGAATGTCTTGTCAGCTGTGGGAGAGCAAGTAAGAGAATAGTAAACTGTGGGAGACATACAAAAACATTTTGAACCCGTTTTTTTTTTTTTTTGGTAAATTTTTAATTTTATTACGACAGCATAACGTAATAGTAGGCCCCACATGGTGGGCCATTCAACTTATGCTATATAGGGACCCAAAGTCTCCCTCCAAACTCTTATATTTATACTCACTAACCTTGTCCAAAACTCTCAACAATCTCCTTAACTTTCCCTCCTCAAAATTTCAATCTTCTACTAAGAAGTAAGAAGGAAGTTACTTGGTGGTTGATCATTCCGCAACCATGGCGGATGGTGGTGCGCCTTTGGCGAAGAGAATGTGGTGTTCAGTACCCGAAAAGCTTCAACTGCATGGCGCCATGTTGGCGTTGCAGTTTGGATATGCTGGGTTTCATGTGGTCTCTAGAGCTGCCCTTAACATGGGAATAAGCAAGCTTGTCTATCCTGTTTACAGGAATGTCATTGCTTTGCTTCTTCTCCTTCCCTTTGCCTATTTTCTTGAAAAGTATGTTCATAATTTCATATAAGATGATCGACTAAAATTTCACTCTTAACTATACACTCCAAAAAGTATGTTCTAACCGAATTTTTTTTTTGTTTGTTGATCATTTCCCGTGTTAACTCAGGAAGGAAAGGCCGCCTATAAATCTTTCGTTCTTGGTTCAGTTTTTCTTTCTAGCACTCGTTGGGTATGACATATACATGATTACATACAGCACAACAAATACGTTTCGATTTTTACTTAGAAGTTTACTCAAAAGTGGTCATAATACTTGTAAATACATACCTCTAACAGGATAACAGCAAATCAAGGATTCTACTTGCTGGGTTTGGACAACACATCTCCGACCTTTGCATCAGCAGTTCAGAACTCTGTCCCAGCTTTGACCTTCCTCATGGCCGCGATTCTCAGGTGGGAATTGTCATGTATCATCATATGCAAAGTACTTGCACCTCAACATTATGCCTGCACATGTATTTTTTTTCAAAATAACGAAGCAAAACAAATTATTAGCCACTGACTTTCATGATTCAATACCAGCCTAGGACGTCATAACATATGAGAGTCAACCATGCCAGTAGAGGCAAAAATTCCACTTTACCAAAAAGGAATGACTGAAAAAGAAAACATGCTTAAGACATGGTTCTGATCACATAAAGACAGCTACATAACAGCATGTGGTAACATGCTCAAATTGCAGATATAAATATACTTGCAAGTACACTAAACAATATGTTGCATGTTGTGGTTTATGCAGGATAGAGAAAGTGAGACTAGACCGGAAGGATGGTATAGCGAAAGTGCTGGGAACAGCATTCTGTGTTGCAGGGGCCACAGTTATAACACTGTACAGAGGT
>JBBYHQ010305234.1:0-18426 GCA_038382645.1 Spergularia azorica | reverse complement strand
TTTCCCTCCAATTTTTCCCCTTCCCCCCTCCCCAAAAAACCCCTAAATTTTTAGGTCAAGTCAACGTCGGAGGGTGGGCAAAAGTGGTCGGAAATGAGAAAAGGTGCAGCTACGCAAAGAAATAAACTTAAAAGGTGCAGTTTCGCAAAATTAAACATAAAAGGTGTGATCTCGCAAAAAAATTGTTTTATTAAGTCTGGTGTTCGAAACTTGGGACAATCAACGACATCATCCTCTCCATGACTCCCATGTTCTGGACATTATGCTCATTTTTATGTAGGGGGATTGCTTGTATTCATCTTCAACAGAGGCTCCGGAATAATGTTGCTGTTTGGTTGAACACGTGGGTCGAAATGAAGATCATCTTCAACATTATGTCTGCTCGTGTAACATGTGGTCTTATTTCATGCACTTCCTTATCGTCTCATTTTAGCTGGATTGATGATTCATTTCCCGTCAAAATATGAAAATTGCACCCAATCATATATAATATCAACAGTATTAATCACTTCAAAATGCATATCTTTCTAAGGAAGGGAATAGATCAAAGTTAGTCAGTCGTTACTGAGTATGGTTGGTGTTGTGCTACACCGTAGCATATCAAAGATCGATAAAAAAAAAAAAAAATTCCGAAAAGGCGAGGTTTTAGATGAAATATATATAGGTCTACATGCAATTGAATATATGTCTACTATTGACCTATCTTTTACGTGCAATGATACGATACGAATGTACAATGTTATGCCTAACATGCCTCATCGCTGGGGATGACACGATTTATCAGATTAACCAAAAAGTTCGGCTACAAACAACTAGGACACGGGCCATATATAGTTCACAAAGAGGAACAAATGACACGGACCACTGCAGTTAAAATTTGGACGCGGCCAGCACCAACCTAAATCAAATAGACAGTGCATGGTTCATCAAAGGTTATGCTGATCTGATCCCCTAAACCGAGACACAAAACCGATCACAAAGTGAACTCGTCCAACAAAAACTTCGTACAAGGAACATTCAAAAAAGCCGTGATAAAGTTACAGGACGTAAAGAAGTCATGAGTCCTCTAATGTACTCCCAAAACCATGAGCACATTGAGGACAACCCCCTTCTTATGAAGGCGATGAAAATTCACTTCAATCCTCAATGCAACGGAATACTCATCTCTATAACCAACACAGATTGAAAAGACTGAATCTCGAACAGTAACAGTACACTAGCTAAATAATCAAAACTTCTGGAATTATCATTCAACACACAATCCAGTGATGTATTCAAGGATCGAACCTTTACTAATGCAAGAAAGCCTAAACAGCAAAGAACTAATGCCTTCAGAACAATCAAACTTACACCAGGAAGAGTGAAAGTCCAACGTAATCCGATAATAACCACAGGTCCAACAAAACCAGTAACCTCATAAACAGCAGAAGTAAGCTTTAAGAGCTAGAAAGACCAAAACTTTCTTCGAACTTCCTCACCATAATCTAACAATGTGCAACTTTTCCACATCATATTAATGCAAGCAAGCAAAACAACAGAAGTGCTAATCTCTTCAAGACTGTTAAGCTAGAAAGACACAAACTTTGTTCTAACTACCTCACAATAATCCAGCCAATAATGTATAGGAAGGTACGACCTTTATACCGGGAAAAAAAAAACACAAATTCTACCGTGAGACGGCCTCATACGATAAGTCCTCTCACACATTTCAAAATTAATTATTACTTTTCAAAGCCATCCTATTTCAAAAGTAACATGTTGATTCATCAAAAGTAACCTATAAATTGGTCTCATACGATGAATCAATTTCACCGTAGAATTACTAGGAAAAAAAAAAAAACACTTCAAGAAGCTATAAACAATAATACCACTTTCTGTTCATGTACCACAGGCAAAATTCTGAATGTTTCTCCACGAGTTTCCTCAGCACAATCTGATGATTTAACAAAAGTTCTAACCCTTTACATGAATTCAACAATGTACAAATATCATAAACTCAGTGTAAATAAGTAAACTAGTAGAATTCTAATCATTGAAAGGAAACATAGATCAATAAGAGCCAAACTTTTTTTTTTTCAAATGACCTAACAATAATCCACTAACAATGTACTGGAAGACCCGACTTTTATCACACATAAAATATAGAAATTATAAAAAAAATATGGAGTACAACACTAATCTCTGCATGTAACACAGGTCAAATCCAGAATGTTTTTCCAATCTCCTCAGCATGTGCAACGACTTACACAAAAGTTCCACCTCTTCTACATGAATGCAACAATGTACAGCTTGATCACATATTTCAATACAAGAAGCAAAAATGCACATAGACTAGAAAGATCGGACCTTTAGCAGAAAAATCCATTCAAGAAGCTATGGACATTAGAATCACTAATATCGCCGCACAACACAGGCCAATATTCAAAATATTTCAGAATTCTCAGCATAATTAACAACTAACACAAAAGTTCCAACCTTTACTACATGCCACCAAAGTCCACCATATCATACAGTTCAAGAAAGCAAAACTAGCAGAAGTACTAATCTCGACAGCATAGACTAGGAACTAGGAAGACCAATTTTTTTTATTGTTTTTTAATTGCCTCATAAAATCCATCCAACAACGTCGATAAAGATCATAACATCTTCACTTATCCTTCATATACACAATTCAAGGATGTATCCAAAAAGGCAAAAATCCAACCTTTACCAATGCACGAAGGTCTTGTGACCAAAAAAAAAAACCAATGCACGAAGGTCTAAAGCCCTAACAGTGGAAGCACTAATCTCTTCAGAGCAATGTACACCAGGAAGACTGAAACTCCTCCAAATTTTTTCAACATAACAAAGAACACAAGGGTCCAACAGAAGTAGTGAACTCATAGTAGTCATAAACATCAGAAGTAGCATGTAGCAATCTCTATGAGCTAGTAAGGGAAAAAAAAAAAAGAATTCCTCGGAATTTCCTCTCCGTAATCCAACAATATGCAACTTTTCCACATCAGAAGTCAATGTAAGAAAGTGAAAACAGAAAAATGCTAATCTATTAAAGGCAACCTATAGACATGAAAGACTCATTGTTCAAATTACCCGACACTACTCCAACAATGTATACAACATTACAACCATTGTTACGATAATCAGTTCAAGAAGCTAAATAAAGAATAGAACCACTGATTCTTCATGTAACACAGGCTACAATCTGAATATTTTTCCGAATTTCCTCCCCATAATCGAATGATATACACAAAAGTTCTAAACTTTACTACATAAATCCAACAATGTACAACTTTATCACATAACTCAGTGTCAGAAAGCAAACTTAGCAGAAGTACTAATCCATACAAAATAATTGACTAGCAAAGAGCCAATCTTTTTTCAAACAATCTAAGTATAATCAACCAACAATCTACACAAAGATCCCACCTTTATCACAAAAAAAGAAATTCAAGGGCACATGCCAAATCAAGAATGCTTTCCCAAATTCTCAGCATAATGCAACGCCTTACACAAACATTTCAACCTTTACTACACGAATCCAACAATGCACAACCTTATCACATGATTCAACAAAGCAAAGCCAGCAAAGACTCAAAGTTGCCTACAAATTACATCACAATAATCCGATCCAACCTTTATCAGAATTAATCAATTCAACAAGTTATAGACAATATAGCCCACTAACTCTTCACATAAACAACTGAACAACAACATCATTACCCCAGGACCTTAAAGTCCCCCGCCATAACGCGGGGTAAGGGGGTTGAATGTAATGATGTATGCAAGCCTTACCCCCATACCATTGAAACATAGAGATTGCTGCGCACGGATAACCCAAAATGAAAATTGCTCAACATAAGAAGCACAGCATAATACCACAAGCCAAAATTCGAGTTCTTGTCGAATTGCTCAACAACTTACACAAACATTCCAACCTTTACTACATGAAACCAACATAGAGATGCTGCGCGCGGATGACCCAAAATGAAAATTGCTACGAGAATCGCACCCACTAACTGCTACTCCACAACAAAGAATCACATGCGCACAGCACAGCATAATAACACAAGCCAAAATTCGGGTTCTTATCGAAATTCCCTCATCATAATAATCCAAAAAAATTTCGATTAAAAATCCAACATTTACTACATAAATTCAGTGCATAAAAGCATAAAAAGCAGTGGAAATATAAACCAAGAGAGCAGAAGTAACAAGAACAACAAGAGCAGCAACAGCATGACCAGCAGACTTACTCCCACAACTCAACATACCCAACCTTATCTGAATAACATTAATCATAGACAACATTAAAAACAAACACCCCATCACACTCCCCACTGCTGATCCCAACATCCCAACCCTCAAAACTTTACTATTTATATGCGCCTTAAATACTTCATCAGCATCTTTACTGTTCAAAATGTTGATCGCAAGCTTCAAACCCTGCGCAACCAAAGACGAGAACAGGAAGAAACTGAAGGACACGACTTCGAAAACAAGAAGCTTCCTCGCTACGTCAATGCCAGCGTCGCAGGATGTGCGGTTCTCGAGGCTGCGTTGTCCTGGTGTGGTGAGGGACAGCCCGACAAAGACGGCGATTGTGAAGAGGGAGTTGACGTTTACTAGGCCGTCTAGTGCCGTAACGTGTACGCTTGTTGTTGAGTCTGAGGTGTCGGAAAAGGTGGAGACTTGCTGAGGTCTGCGATCTGGGTAGTACTCCGATCTGCAAGAAATGGGGGGATTTAAAGTGGGTCAATGTTAGATTTTGCTAAAAACTTGTAATAAATAAGAAATTGATTGAATTGATTTGAGTGAAATGCTGGTGTCGTGAAGCTTACTCTTCCATTGAGATTGGGAGAAGATTGATGATGATGATGATGATGATGAAAAGGGGGGGAGTTTGAAGGTTTTGGATTGGAGTAGAGAAAGAGTGTGGGGAATGTTTGAGGTTGCTTTTCGGGGAAGATTGATTGATGGGGTGTGCTTGGAAGGGACTGTTAGCGAGAAACCGCAAGTGAGTGTTGAAGAATATTTGAGAGAGTAGGTGTGACTTGTGAGTGTGTGACCAACATGTCAACAACTACGAATTTCGGAACGTCACACACCTGAGTCGAGGTTTGCTAATCCCGACAATGTGGAGTGGCAGGTAGACATTCAACATGTCTATCGGGAGGCTAATTCGTGTGCTGACCTCCTGGCTAACATAGGGATTGATCAACCGGATTGACTGAAGGTTTTTGACTCGCCTCCGCCGGACTTGGCGAGGGTCATGCTTGAAGATTGGAGTGGGGTTTCACGATCTCGGTCCATTTCAGTGTAGTTTGTGATGTTTTAGTTTTCTTTTTTTGTTGGGTTTTTCCTGCAGTTTCACCACCAAAAAAAAAAGAAAAAAAAAGACAATGTGTGTAGAGAGAAGAAGTAGAGAAATTGTGCCTTAGCACACTAGTAGGGCTAGCATAACTCCAACTGTGCCAGATCGAGGTACTAATTACTATAATAGAGTGGAAATAGGATTTCTCGACTCGTAGATTTGAGATATGGTTGTTCTTTTGGTTAAAAAATCAAAATGTCTGACTTAGAAATATATCATACTCAAGTTGAAGATTAACCAAATTTCTCATAATCAAATAGAAACATGATATATAATCCGGTAAATATCAATCTTATATCTCTTTATTCATATCTCTGCAAATAAGATCCTATCGAAATCAATATCACAAGGTTCCGACTCGAATAATTAGCTTCTTGTAAACCAAAAAAAAAAAAAAACCCGAAAAAAAAGAGGCGTAAAGCAAAACCCTTTGTTAGGGTCTAAAACCAATTCCCTAGCAAAAACAAGCAGACACCACTCGAGCAGCTAGCCACCTTTCTTCCCCCCTTCAAAAATACCATTTACATCCCAATCAAAAAAATCCAATCTTGTTTCAATTTCAAAGAAAATCGAGGTAAAAAATCCATTGAAAAAATGGAGATAAAGCTGTTGTTTGCTGCTGATAATCCTCCATTATCAGTAATAGCTGCATCTAAACTTGCTGAGTTTTCTCTCTCCTGTGACCCTTCTCTCCCATCTGGCTCTGTTCCCCAATTTCTCTTCTCAAACGGGTACTTATTCCTTCTCCTCTTTTGTTTTTATGGTTCTTCATAAATCTTCATGTTGACGTTTTCAGATGACTATTCATGTTAGTCTACCCTTGCTGTTGTTGTTGCATTGTGAATAAGATTATACTGTATATGTAACAATAGGAATGGAGTAATTGTTATTACTGGGAATGTGATAAATCTTTGCCAAGTTCAAATTTTGTTACTGGGTTTTTAATTTGATTGTATGGTATCAATGCTTATATGATTAGATTGATTGATTCATTTTGCGTTGTGGGTTGTTGAGTAATGAATACTAGGTTAAAGGTAGGGTTAGCCGGTGCTGGGTATGTTCGTTTAATTTCGTTTTTTCGCTCGTTTTCGTACTGTGGAAGATGGGCTTGAGGATGAGAAGTATTTGGATTTAGGATTTATGTTTAAGTCGTTGGTGTTGGTTTGTTAGTTTTTGGGATTTGATTGGGATGAGGGGAAGTGTACTAGGGTTCTTGTGTCTAAGAAGAGGGAAATCGGGGGAGAGCAAAGGCGTGAGTGGGAACTGTAACTCGATTTACTCCCATTTTGGGGTGATTTATTATCATATGTTGGAGGTGATGGTGTAATCACTACCTTCTCTTCCTCACCCTCCTATACATCAGTAACATCACCGTCATTACCTCGTTTTTTCCTTTGTTTCTGGTCTTCACTCTAGTGGCAATGACCCCTATTCCACAAGTGACCCCTCATGGCGTCATGCTTCTCGTCGACCTAGGATTAGGGAATGAAAGACGAAGGAGCCTTTCGGTTTGGATTGAATAGATGAAGCAACCTTGGGTATTGTTAATGGTGCTAAGGAGATAATTTGGATTTTCTGATGTATGTGATAAATTAAGTTCTCTGTCTGTTTGCTGAATACACTACTATCGTATTGCAATTCTTATTATTCTTTGTGGGCTTGTTCACGTAGAAGCTTTTGAGGTTCTTTGTAACATTTATTTGTAAAATTAATATTGCAATAGGTTGAAACTTCATGGTGCTTTTGTACTTCTGCGGTACATCGCCAGAGTTACAAGCAACACAAATTTGTATGAGAGGGATGCATTTCAGGCTGGACAGGTTTCTATTTCCTTTTATATGTGCAACTTAGATATGCTTCTTGATCCATATTTTCTACCCTGAACTATTTTTCTAATGATATTGTGCATTCTTGTCTAGATTGATGAGTGGCTGGAATACCTCCCTATACTTGAGAAAGGATCAGAATTTGAGGGTGGTTGCAGTTATTTGGACACTTTCTTGTCGACTAACACTTTCTTGGTTGGCCATGAAGTGTCAATTGCCGACATCTATTTGTGGGCTGCCCTTGGAGGTATGTGTGTATTACTACTATCTCAATAATCCTTGTTCTTTCACTTGGGATTGCAGTAAAGCTCGTGGGTGAGGGGGGCATGGGCAAAGGATAACATATTAATGTTTGTTTAGTTTTTGTGTGTACTTGGATGTTTTGTTTATGTATTTTTCCAGTTGAGGGTGTAGTCGTGGATCTCAATCGTGAAGCTTATTCCTTTTGGTCTGCCTCATATTGAAGTATTGAACTGATGAATAACACCTTCTCTTTCTATGTAAAACTGAATGCATGTGTTAAGAACTTAACTATACAGCTAAGTACCATACTTCATGCTCTAGTAATTAACATTTACATCCATAACATATAAACTTATTTTTCCATGTTTTGAACCTTTGTTATTGTGTTGTTCCTAATGTGTTTTGCTGCTTTTTGCTCTTGAAACTTCATAAACTTATCACCAAAAAAAAAAAAAAAAAAAAAACACCAAGTCTTAACGCAGTTAATGGTGATGCCTTAGATTGAAGGTGTTCAGTTTGGTAATAACCATTCTCCCTTTTCGAGACCAGTCTTGCGACCCTATTAATATTTTGCATGGCATAGCCTCATCATGCTGGGATTACTTTGACTAATCCAGGGTTTTGTTATGATGACTTATGACTTGCTACCCTGCATTATCCTTGAGACACAGTCCCTGCCTTGAACCTTCTACATATTTTTATACTGTCACGTCATCAGGCTGCTCTAATCTTTGACTGAACTGATCCTGAGGCCTTGCCTGGCTGCTCAGATCATTTACAGCTCTTGTGAAGGTGTTAGGGTTTTTGTGGGCTGTTTATACGTTTTCCCATTTATGATGTGTATGCATTGCATCTGATTTTTGCTTCGTTGGCATCTTTGCTGTAGCAACCGGGCTGAGGTGGGAGAACTTGAAAAAGTCAAATAAGAAATATCAAAACTTGGTGCGGTGGTTCAACTCTCTAAGTACCGAGTGCAGTTGCTTGAATGAGGTTTCGCAAATGTTTTCTGCAAAAAGAGGTTCGGGGAAGCCAGTGATAGGAAAATCAAAAAACCAGGACTCCCTAACTGAATCAAAAGTTGCTGCTGGAGACACCAATGAGAAGGTTAAAGTGCCTAGTCGAAATGAAATAGATCTTCCTGATGCGGAGGTTGGGAAAGTCTGTGTAAGGTTTGCTCCAGAGCCCAGTGGCTATCTCCACATAGGGCATTCAAAAGCTGCTTTACTTAATAAGTATTTTGCTTTGAAGTACAAGGGTAAGCTGATTATTCGCTTTGATGATACAAACCCGGCCAAGGAAAGTAATGAGTTTGTTGAGAACCTTCTCAAGGATATAGAGACTTTGGACATTGTATATGATGCGGTTGCATATACTTCTGATTATTTTCCTCAGTTGATGGAGATGGCTGAGAAATTAATCCACCAGGGAAAAGCATATGTTGATGACACCCCACGTGAGCAAATGCAAAAAGAGAGGATGGATGGGATAGAATCAAAATGTAGGAATCATAGTGTGGAGAAGAACCTCGAGTTGTGGAAAGAGATGATTGCTGGCTCAGAAAGGGGTTTAATGTGCTGCATCCGAGGCAAGCTGGATATGCAGGATCCCAATAAATCTTTGCGTGACCCAGTCTATTACAGATGCAACCCAATGTCACATCACCGAATTGGATCCAAGTATAAGGTGTATCCAACCTATGACTTCGCCTGTCCATTTGTGGATTCTGTTGAGGGTATTACACATGCTCTTCGGTCTAGTGAGTATCATGATCGTAATGCCCAGTATTTCAGGATTCAGCAAGACATGGGACTAAGAAAAGTTCTCATATATGAATTTAGTCGACTGAATATGGTTTACACTCTTCTTAGCAAACGTAAGCTTCTCTGGTTTGTCCAAAATGGGAAGGTTGATGGCTGGGATGATCCTCGTTTTCCAACTGTGCAAGGGATTGTACGTAGAGGGCTGAAAATTGAAGCTTTAATTCAGTTCATACTTGAACAGGTGCGGTGATCACAATACTAACTCTTTAAGTTCATGTCTGTTTTTTTTTTTTTTTTCTCTTGGCAGTAATCAGTATATGGTCTGCTCTTAACAGATCAAATGAGGTTCCTTTGTTCTCTCTATTTATAAGTCTAATTATCTTACTGCTCATCTTCGGTGTAGGGGGCTTCAAAAAATCTTAACCTCATGGAATGGGATAAGCTTTGGACAATAAACAAAAAGATCGTTGATCCCGTGTGTGCCAGGCATACTGCTGTGGTGGAGGAGCATCGTGCTATGTTGACTCTAACTGATGGTCCTGAGGTTCCATTTACTCGCATCATACCCAGACATAAAAAGTATGAGGGTGCTGGGGAAAAGTGCACGACATACACTAAGAACATATGGATTGAGCATGCTGATGCAGAAGCCATTTCTGCGAATGAGGAAGTAACTCTGATGGACTGGGGTAATGCCATTATTAAAGAAATCAAGAAGGATGAGTCAGGAAGTGTAACACAATTAGTGGGAGTTTTGAATCTTCAAGGGTCTGTCAAGACTACAAAATTAAAATTGACGTGGCTGCCTGAAATAGATGAATTAGTTAAACTTCAACTCATGGAGTTCGATTATCTAATATCAAAGAAGAAGGTAATTGCTTCCTAAGTTGCTTAGTATGCTATTTAAGTTTCTGGCTGAAACCATGAAAAGACATTCGATAGAATCTAATTTATGCAAGATTAGAGAGCAGAAGTATCAGATTTTCTAATCATCATTTAAATTTCCAACTTGACTCAGGTGGAAGAGGATGAAGATTTCCTTGATGTGCTAAATCCAGTGACAAAGAAGGAGACTTTAGCACTTGGAGATGCAAATATGAGGAATCTGAAACTCGGAGAGGTTATTCAGTTGGAGCGAAAAGGTTATTTCAGATGCGATCAACCGTTTGTGAGACACTCCAAACCAATTGTTCTATTTGCAATCCCAGATGGGAGGCAACAGAGCGTATTGAGGTAATAATTGATATAGCTAGGTTGTGTTTGTACCTCTTCTTAGGTGGGGCAAGACTTTAAGTCTATGTTACTCTTTGAGATTTGAATTAACTGCATTCTTGCCTACTTAGCTTGCTTTTGGTGGTCTACATTTCTCGCTTGCTTGTGTTTTGGCCTTTTTTTTGTTTGGGGGGGGGGGGGGTGGGGTGGGGTGTGTGTGGTCGCTTCTGTTCCTCATTTGGTTACATTTCTCTACTAAGCATACCCTGCTCTAGAAGAAGGGAAGGATTACTTCTAGTGAAGTTCAAATTAGGAAATAGGTCACCACAGTCTACAGCCACAGGTTAATCACCAGATTTAGCGTTCTCCCTGCTGCTATGAGCAGTTTGTTAATGTGAGTTATATGCTGGAACAAATTTGGTTACGTCTTCACCCCCTGAATAGCTGTTTTTGTAATATAGGTAACCTGTTGAGGACGGTGATGAGATCGTGAGGGGTTGGCGTTGCTTTCCAATCTTGAAGATGACTCTGGACATGGGCTTCGCACCTAGAGTACCTACTCATTGACCCTATGACTTCAATTTTGTGTTCTATTATGAATATTATGTTGGGTCCTCTTATGGTTTACTTTGCTAGAATGATTTATATTCTGGCTTAATCGTTGGAGCTTCGGCTCGACAACTTAAGATTCGAATGCCTTATGTCTGAAGATTTGGATCAGTTAAATCTGACCTTCCTGATTACAGGCTTGTGACATGTTCACGCCAAAAGTGATAAATTACCCTAGGCTTAATTAACAAATTTTGCACAAGGCCATCCGTCTGTGTGACAAGTTTGTGAACAACTTGTTTTTATTCTTTGAATTACATATTGAAATTGGGAAATGAAAACTGACAATAGTACCGAAGAGGGTAACGACTGCTTTATTATTAGCCGAATAAACATCGGCCCCTCGAAAGATCTAGTTGCTTGCAGTTATGAGCTCCTTGGGCAAAAGTGATACAATGTCTTTGTCAGATAGAGACTGCATTGTGAGAGTCAAGTGAAAAACAAGTTCATCATCAGATAGTTGCACTAGAATACTAGATTTAGAGTTAATGGCTGCTTAGTTCATACTGTTACTATCTACTTTACTACAAAGTGCAGAAAACATTGGTGCAGATCAGAAGGGTAAATTTGGTACACAACAAAAGAAAAACAGTACAGTATATTCATAACATTTTGCCTACCTTTTTTGTTTCCGCCAATATTTTAAATTGGGAAAAAACTTCATCAAAGGTCTTTGCATCAAGTTTATAGCCAAGCTGCAAGATAATTCAGAATACGCAATCTGTTAATCTCTTGGCGCAAATCTTCTGTCTCACTTTACCAACTATCCCCAAAATAACTTACAGGGCATTCTTGAACAATTTGTTCCAGTTTTGTGTTTGGTACTAAAAGAGATTAGTAGAGTACGAAATAATTACCTCTTCAACCCTTCGTTGAAAACCATGACGCCCACTGTAGTATTATTGAGCAAGAACAACTCAGTCAATATAATTTCGCTAAATGAAAAATAAGGCTTGGGAATTCAACAAAAAAAAAAAAAGAGTAAAAAATAATTTACCTGAGCTTTCCAAGCACAATGCCATCAGATTTTGACCTTCCTACATCTTCTGGTGACATTATCTCATATGTTCCTCTATGTTTCAGCACTCCATCCTGTTTTATTTAAAAATCGAGATTAAGACTAAGAGCTTGTTTGGATAGCATTTTGAGAGGGAAAGGGAGGGGAGGGGGAGAGAGGGGAGGGGAGGGGGAGAGAGGGGAGGTGAGGGAGGGAAGGGGAGGGAGAAGTTAATCAAATTCCTTTGTTTGGATGAGGAAGGAAATGGAGAGAAAAGAAAAGAAGTGATGCAATTAATATTATTTCATAATTAAAAGCAAATCAATAATAATAATACAACAAAAATAAAAACAAAACCTAATCCCATCGTTTTCTCTCTCTTCTCCCTGCGCCGCCCAACCGCCACCGCGCCTCGGCACCGGCGACAACCAAATCCGGCGCCGAGGGCACCAATCGAACCGCAGGGATACGGCGTTTTCACGGTGGCCTTCGACGGCCACCATCTCCCTTCCCTCCACCGCGCGCGAAGCATTTTTTCCCTTCCCCTTCTCCCTCGTTTTGCCCAGATCCGCCACGACCCACCCTCAAACCTCTCTTCAACACCCGGGCTTAGCCTCTCCAAGTCGCTGTCGACCCACCCGACCCACCTAACCGGCCTTATTTGGCCGAAAATCATCTTTATATTTTTGTTTCTTAAACCCTAGATCTAAAATTAAGTGGTCTTAGGGTGTTTGTTTGAGAGTGTTTTTATGGGGGAAGTGGTCGCCGGAGTTTGGTGGTTGGAATGGTGGTGTTGTCGCCGGGTAAGGTGGTGGTTGGTGTGGGCCGGCGGCGGTCTTGGGTGGCGGCAGTGGTGGTTGAGGAAGGAGGGAGGAGAGAGAAATAAAAAAAAAAAAAGTTATTTGGGAATTTTTGAAAAATGTAGTTGTTAAGGGCATTTTTGTAATTTGACATAATATTGGTCCATTTAGGTAATTTGAAGGCATTTTCCTTACAAATCTCTCCAATTTTGGAGAGACACAAAACTGAAAATTTGAGGGAAAATTCATCCTCCTAAATCCCTCCATTTCTCTCCCCTCCCATCTCAAATTTGTATCCAAACAAGGGATACAATTCCCCTCCCTCCCCCTCCCCTCCCTTTCCCTTCAAATCCCCCTATCCAAACAAGCTCTAAAACTCTCACCCTGAATTCTTTTGAATTTTTAGAGTAAGAGAGTCTTAGAGATCGAAAATAATTAAACGCCGAAACCGAAAGAACAAATGGTATTTTGATTTAAGGAGTTTTGCTAAATGCATGTCGAGTACCTGATGAATTCCACTTGTGTGTGCGAAGGCGTTAGCCCCAACAACTGCCTTATGAGGCTGCACGGACAGTCCACTGTATTCCTCCACCTTGAGTTTATTCATGTAATTAATTTTCACGAATATTATTATTCTTATTGTAATCAAATACTAGTAATCAATTTGGTTGCGTTTATATAATGTAGTAGTACTTGAATTTTGCATTACCATCTTGCTAGCTTCATAGATACATTTTGTCTCAATTCCAGTGTAGAGGCCTCCTGGCAGATCTTTACCTCGGCATTTTAGTGCCATTACGACCTGCAGCATCAACTGGATTAGTTGAATGTTTATTTGATCATCAATTAAGTTCAATAATGTGTGTACGTATGTCGTATGTGATTTATGGTCAAGCAAGCAAGAAGAAGGTCCGAAGTCCGATACGTGTACTCTTTCAATGTTAAGATCATGTATGATTCAACTTGAAACACGATTTATGTATTGTGCTTAGAATAAATGGATTTGGCTACTGTTGTAAAGTCGTCAAAATGCATGAAAAATCATTATTTTGATTCAGATATGGTAAATTCATGTACAATCACTACACACCTCCTCCAAAGGAGCATTTCCCGCCCTTTCTCCAATGCCGTTGACAGTTACGTCTAGCTGCCGTGCCCCAGCAAACGCAGCCTGCAAATAGTCGAGGTCGAGATCGTGAAACAAACAACAAATGGACACAGACGCAAAGAACTTTAAAAAACGGAAGGAGTATTACCGCGATCGTGTTTGATGTGGCAAGACCAAGATCGTTGTGGCAATGAGTTGCCAAAACAACATTATCAATCCCACGAATATTTTGTCGAACATCTTCATAAAACTGTGCCCATTCATGCGGGAATCTGTAGCCAACAGTATCTGCGAATTCTATTGTTGTTGCACCTGCCGTTATTGCTTCCTCGAATAGCTGATACAGAAACCTCCTCTCCGACCTATTGATCCAATTTCCAAAACAGCGTTTATTTTTTATATAGTGGTCGATTTTTTAAAATGAGACGGTATCTCCATAGAATTGTTAAATGTCCAAATTAAATAGCCGGCTTTTAATTTACTCATTCAATGATGTAGGCTACCGATAATAATACAATAACGATAAAAAAAAATATAAACGGGTTTTCTAACGTACGTCCTTAAAACTTACCGTCCAGCATCTTCAGAAATAAACTGTAGGTCCTGTACGCCCAAACTTTTAGCATAACCCAAAACTTCTCGGACACATTTTATGATATCCTCCTCACTCTTCTCAAGCTTATGCTCCATATGAATACTACTTGTCGCAATAAAAATAGCCACTCTTGGATACTTCGCTTCTTTGACAGCACTCCATGCCGCATCAACATCTTTCTTTACACACCTCGCCCCGCTTACTATTGTAGGCACGAACCCACTTTCGTCCACTGCATGGTTCCCGACATCCACTGCGATTCGCCTCACGGCCTCGAACCCGTCCTTGGACGAGCTCGGGAAACCGGACTCGATGAGGTCCACCCCCATCTTGGCCAGAACCCGAGCTACGTCTAGCTTCTGCTGCCCCGTCATGGCCGCGCCTGGCGCTTGTTCGCCATCGCGGAGGGTCGTGTCAAGGATCCGGACGTAAGAGCTGTCCGGAATTTTATTAGGGATGTAAATGGGGCGGGAGGGAAGCCGTGCAGTAATAATGCAGCTAACCGATGATGGTTACTCTTTTACAACAATTGGTTCTGTTCTTAGAGCTTGAGTATATAGGGTTTGTCATCATGAAGCTTAATGAAGAAGATAAAGCCATGATATGAATGAATAAATGGGTGACCAGTTGACGAACAAAAGAAACACCAGCTAGAGGATTGAACAAGAAAGTAGATGAAGAAAAAAAAAAAACAGAATTTTTGTGAAAAGAAATAAAATGGAGTTAAAATGACACTCTAGTTTAGGGTCGGACAAAATGGGTTGAATCGGAGAGGTAATACTGCGGGGTAGAGATATGAATAGCAGTTAGCTATAGTATTATATAACTACTATATGATATGATTAAATTATATGGAGTATCATTTATATGGTAGTATATGGCCACATTGGCCGGTGGAGTCGTTGTACATATTTGATACTTCACCGGATATTTGATACTGTACTTAACAATATAATAACAGGTCGTGTATAACATGCATAACATTATTGTCTCATTAGATATGACTCATTCACTCATATGAGACTAAATTCTAGGATAACAATTACGTAGCATTAACATGGATGGGAGAAATCATTGTTTACTAGCGGATTCGACATATTATATCAAACTGATTCTTCATTCTTTTCGATCACGGTGACTGGAATAATGAAACTCGGCCGAGACTTTCTCCTATAGCTACCACACCTAATATAATCATTTTCTCCTAGCTACCACATCTAATAAAACTTCTTTTTTTCGTAGGACTATACCTTATACCAGCTTCCTGTTCCATTTCAGCCCCATACCTATCCAATGGCGCCTTAGCCACCCATTGCCGCCCTAGTGACCCAACTACCAACACAACTAATTAATACTCCCTCCATTTTTTTTTATTCTTTACGTTTGGTTTGAATTCCTCTCACAAATTCAAACCAAACGCAAAGAATCAAAAAAAATGGAGGAAGTATTTCTTTCCCCCGCAAATTCGTGTTTCCCCCAAGAAAATTAAATTTGGGGAGAAATTTTTGTAGCAAAAAATCGAATTTGCGGGAAACAAAATCAGTTGTGTACTTGTGTTGGTAGTGGTGTGGCTAGGGGAGGCAATGGGTAGCTAAGGGCGGCATTGGGTGAGTAAGAGGCGGCATGGGGTGGATATGTGGGAGCCGAAAGTTGGTACAAGGTGCAGTCTAACCACAAAAACAATTTAATAGGTGTGGTTCGGCCAAATTTAGTTTTAATAAGTATAGTTAGGCCAAAAATATTTTTTAATTAAGTTAATTTTTCAAATTTGTGGGATGGGCCCGCCCCACCAAATAATCCTTACATTGATAAGAAAGGAAAAAGATCGTCCACCAAATTTTAAAGAAAAGAAGAAAACATGATTTGGTACATTTTTGGTGAACTCTCTATTCACTTATTCAATACTCAAATAAAAAATAGAAATGGTGGAAAGCCTTACACGACGGTCATTTATGTCCATTTGTCATAATATATTTGTGACACAAGGTTGAAACTCTTGAAAGTCGGTTATTTTTATTAAAGTCGAAAAGTTGGGTTAATCCTAAAAAATAAGGTAAACATGGGGTTTCTTTTGTTAAATTTGTTACAGATGGAGTTACTACAAAATGAAGATTACAATTCAAAACTGAAAATCAATTTTCATGATCTTTAGAAATTGACTCTTTTTTAAAAAAAATATATAAAAAGAACTGAAAATTGGAAAAAAAATAAAAAATAAAAAATCGAAACTAACAAGCCCATATCATAATTTATTCGGATGCAATTGTCAATGCAACCCAATGAGTCAATGACCCATGAATCACGAGTTTTGATCGAAGATATGTCCCAGTCGAAATGAGTTATTTTGAGGATCAAATTATCCTTTTGAGAATCTTTTCAAAGACATTTTCATTTATTTAATTTAACAAGTACGACAATATAAAAATAATATATGTAGCATTATTATTAGGTTTACTCATGTTTTGGTACGACAACGAACCCTCACTCTCTCAGTAATGCGGTATGCCGGTATCCTAGCTAACCTTCACGTGAAACTCGTAATAAGTTTCGTGTGTCGTGGGGTTTACGTGGCCATGCAAGTCTGTGACCTGGCACTTTGCATTATTCATGTACGACTAGCTAGGGTTCAAAACGAGGGCTTTTTCTCCGGAACTCTTTTAAAACTTCCGAGCAGTTGTGCATATATGGGGTGGTCGGGGCTTTGGCAGTTGTTTTGGCGCTGTGGTGGGATGATAGGGCTGCGGTGGTCAAAGGCCTGAATAGTTCGAGGTTTGCATCTGCGATTAGCCAATTACCATAAGTGTGTGACTTGTGTCAACCACAGATTCACGGATAGTGATTTTTACACTCTGCAATTTGAATTGAGAGGTCCATTAAAAAATGTCATTCACATAGAGAAATGTAAAAATCTATAGATCCAGATTGATCGCTGCACTAGTTTATCACTTGAGAATTGATTGATTGCAATTTGTGTGTCATTTGTCATTTACATAGAGAAATGTAAAAATCTATTCAAATTGATCAGGAGAAAATTATTGCAGATGTCATTCTGGAGAAAAATCACATTCCCTTTTTCGACGTTGCGTACCAGGTAAGCTTTCAGTACATCATACACAATTATATAGACACAAGCCATGATTTTCATTTTCATTTTCGTTGTCGTACTCGTACTTAACTAGAAAAATAAAAATACATATATATGTTGATCGAAGGGATTTGCCAGTGGCAACCTTGATGAAGATGCATCGTCGGTGAGAATGTTTGCTGATCGCGGTATGGAGATGCTTGTTGCTCAATCATACAGTAAAAACCTTGGTCTTTATGCCGAAAGAATCGGTGCACTCAATGTTGTATGCTCTTCCCCAGATGCTGCATCATATACAAGTCACCCGCATGAAGTTGGAGGCTGGAAATGTACTGTCGTTGCTAAGAACTTAAGATAGAGTACGTATACAGATGGAATGAAATAATTAAAAAAAAGTCAACTATTCAAATAGAGTAGTGTTATGTTAAGACTGTATAATGTTCTAGTTCATACTTCATATACTCCGTACATAGAGTTCTTAGCAAGATAAAGTTTGGCCATTTCAAAGAACTAGTGTTACACCTTATTACATACTCAGTGTAATATGACTACTAGATCCAGTTCAGTCGCGCACATAACACAGATGGATCGGACATACGCTAATTTAAATCTAATACTCGAAACATTATCAATCGAAAATAAACACATTACTGGTCTGAAAATTCTATAAGTTGAGCAAGAACATGCTCGAAAAAGCCGTGTCGTTAATTAGATAGGCCGCAAAAAAGGCGGAGAAAGTGTCCATATTCCCACCTGACCATGTACTACATACATACTTCACGTTGAAATTCTATTTGCAGATTTAATACCGTTAATTACG